>VZTO01004843.1:171082-336709 GCA_013400615.1 Syrrhaptes paradoxus
TCACATTGCATATTTGTATATAGTATTATTTCCAATATTATTGTAGTTTAGTTATTAAATTGTCTTTATCTCAACCCACGAGTCCTCTTTGCCATTTACCTCTTTAATTCTCTCCCCTATCATTGGGTGGGGGCAGGGACTGTGTGAGCGGGTGTGTGTGGTTTGGCCCCCAGCCAAGGGCCAACCCGCCACAGAGGTCACTTCTGATCAGCCTTCGGAAGGTTGAAGATGCCTGTGAAACCCAGTTTCTAGAGTAGTCTGCTTTTGTTTGAAATGGATAGTATATACTTTAGTGTTTAAAATAAAAATGAGTCAAGCAAATCATATGTTTGCTATTTACAGAAACTTTTTTAAAGGTTTGGCTTTTTTTTTTTGTTCTGTCTAAAGCTATTTTAGAAAGAATTTCCATACAGCTACTGCAAGCCTGAATAAAATCTGTAACTTCTAATTTAAATTTATCATGAATTTTTAACTATTTCATAGAAATCCAAACATTTTTTAACTATGTAAAATGAAGTATGACTTGGGATTTAAAGCGTTGTAAGAAATTAATAACATTTAAAGTTAATAGCATAGAAATTAATTCATTATTTATTAATTCTGGGTGGTTTGTGAGTACCTCTATGGCTATTCAAAACCCAGCCACTGGAAAAAAATTCATAACGCTACACAACGTAACTGTGATTTGTAATTTAGAGGATGATAGATTCTTGACTATAGAGTTCTCCAGCCCTGATGCAAACAGGCTGGCTTTTGTGTCATGCTGAGTGAAGCACACTGGGACAAGTTATGTCTAGATATGCAAAATTACGGTAACTGAGAGTTACTCCATTTTCTCTAAATGAGATATTGTTCTTCAGATTTCAGCATAGTGTATTGCCAATAAACCAAGCCTGGTCATCTCTGATTTAAGTAGTGACATGCTGAAAACCTTGTGGGCTTGTGATAATGACAACATTGGCTTTTAGACACACTGCTTTTGCTTCTGTTCTTATTTTAGCATGCATTTTTTTATGCCATGACTGTGCATATTCCTTTTCGGAGTAGGTGTGGAGCAACATTAAGTGTTTTAATGTGCTGGGATAGAGACATGTTCCAGAAATGGTATTTTGAGTCACTCTTCTCACATTTTTGGATTGAAAATTAGTTCATTGGTGCCTGCAGATTCCTTGATTTTATTTAGACTTGTAGGTTAGTGATAACATAAATGTTTGCTTCATGTTGGGTGGATGAGGCTTTATGTTTTCTTACTGCAGTCATGTTGCTCTGTCAATCCAAATACTGTGTGGGACATATTGACTAGATTTTTCATCTCTGATCTATCTTTAGACTTTCACAGATTACAGTACAAGATTAATGCCATGGAGCAAAAAGGGTACAGTCTGTCTTAGCTCAGTTTATACCTTTTCATGTTTCTTCTGGGAAATATCCCTATTGTCTCAAGTGTCATCCTATATGCCTTCCAGTTTTGGAAACTCCATTCTCTTTGTTTTGCTGTGCATTAAGAGTTCCAAAAGCATGGGTCAGATTTCTAAGTCTTGCAAGACAAATATTGAATTCAGATTTTTCTAAGTAAAAACCCCTTAAAATGTATTTATTTGTATGTTTAAATAAACACATGTTTTGTTAATCATCAGGGATTTTGTTTTTTATTTGCAAAATTTGTACAATTGAACCTTCATATAAAATGCCAAAATATGTGACTGTTTTTAAAATTATATTTTTTTATAAATCTATAAAACTTTTTGTTACAAACTTTATTAACAAAAGCAGTAGTTAACAGATATAAAAATAAGCAAGTTACATAACCATGGCAGGCTCCTGCAGTCTTTAGCTTTTCCCCACAAATGACATACACAACATTCTTGGCTAGAGCTTTATTCAAAACACATTTCAAAGACACAACTGTAAAACATTAGATCCTTCCAAAGACCAAATTGACTAATGGGAAGAAACAAGACAGACCTGCTATGCAAGGCAAAAAATCTCCACCTAACCCAAATTCTAGTTTCCAGGAAAGCTACCAGCTATATAAGTCAAGAAGAGAAGATTCTTCTCTTAAATTCACTTGCTAACTTGGGATATCCACAAATGGCTTTAGACAGTCTGTAATCTCCCTGTTGATATTCTTCCTTCTATTTATTGCCTTAATGTCTCTGGTGTCTTCCCAAGATAGGACATCAGAGAAGATTATAGTCAACCTACAGTTTGGCTCTTGAATAAATAGACATGGTCATTTTCTAGTCTAAAGATCACATTCACAGCCAAAGATATTGGCAAACTGATGTCCTAACATGAGGCAGATCACAAGTTTCTCAGATTTCAATGCATTCATGTTTACTTTTGATCTGAGGTTAAACACTGGTGGACACATCCACTCAGATTTGAAACAGCCTGTGTAACAATTCGTAATTTGTCCTCTTTTCTGCCTCTTAATACTGGGTGATAACCTTTGGCCTACATTGTTATCTTTTAAAACTTAAATTTGACAGAGGTCATACAATTAATACTGAGGGAAGTGAGAACTCCTCACAGATCAATCCACTGAACAGAATGCTGAATCTTCTCTACTTCTCTCAAACATTTCAGACTTCTCATTAGAACTTCATTAGTTTTCTGCATTTTTAATTACAGTGTGGCCTTGCTAGAATTCATAAGCATTATCTGGACAGATCAATTTTAGGTACGAAGATTTTCAAGGGAGGCCTGGGTATTAAAGTGAGATTGGTGTCTTGGTCAATAATGATCATCTCCTTAAGTGAGTATTGAACTTCTGTCACGGGAAGCCAATTAAGAGATTATGGTGCTACCATCTGTGTACTTAGGTCCATTTACCTCTGCAAGACCACTAAGACCAAAATTTGGAATGCACTGAACCCAGCTCAGGCAGACTAATAACTGTGTAACTGCATTTGATTTCCTTGAATTCATACTAAAACTTTTGGTCAAATGCAGCTGGGTATTTTTTCCCCTCCTATAAGGCATTACGAGCCACTTTTGTTTTCAAATAATTTCTGGGTTTAAGATTAAACAGAAGATTGATTAAATATTGAAGAAAATATATTTATTTGATAAATTCTGTAGAATCATTTGGGTGTTCTATATAATCACAGAAGAGTCTGACCTTTGCCCACTCAGCTATGTTCTTTCTTCTGGCGTGTTGGTCAGTCACCTAACACTGATACACACAGTGATGAAAATTTTCAACAGATCACAACAATAAAAGCCACCTTATGATTACCGTGTTATTCTAATGGTTGTGTCTACTCACATGGAGACAATTAATAACAGTAGGCCATGTGGAACACCATGCTGGGAAGATGCGTTAATGGAAAATTTCATAAGCCTTAGATTATTTGTTTGTTTATTTTTGGGGTGGGATGGAAGAAGCCAGGAAACAAGGGGGTATTGTAAAGACAAAGGGTTTTTCCTAAAATCAAATGCTTTATTATCTTTGAATCCTATCAGACAAAGGTGTAGGACCTTACATTTGTATAAGAGAGACTATTAAATTGAAATAAAAAGCTTTTGGGTTTGTTTCTGTCAGATGAAAATATGAAGTGTTATCTTTTGAAATGTTTTGCTGTGGTGGTGAGATTGTGTAAATTAAATAAGTCTCAGATACATATTGGAATTTCTTTACAAATTTAACACTGTTTAGATATGAAGAGCTGGCTTCAGCCTATCCCAATATGTGTGATTTATTTCCCACAATCAAAATTTTTGTACTGTGTTCCCAGTTCACAGTAGCTCTTTTTCTGATTGTACATGGCATTAGATCAGAAAGAATCTCCAATATTTTGTGTTTCATTTCTCTTTCACTTTCTTATATAATTTTTTTTCCTAGAATCTTCATAAGCACAGAAATAATCCATTATTTGGAGAGGTAGAAAAAAAGTAGCATCCACTTTAGAAATGCATTTGAAAATATTACATCATATACGCCAAACATGCTACTGAAGCAAATATAAACAAAGATGAGTCTCTATCTTATTGATGTTACCTCATTTAAGATGAAGAAAATTGGTATGAACATTTCCATCCACCTAGCAATGAGTAAATTAACAAGACACCTACTGAGTTGTCTTTAAAAAGACACTACACATAGAAAGAACTAATTATTATTCACTCTGGAATACAAATTTCCATTCGTGGTAAGCTGTGTTGCTGACTTTGTGTAGATCACGGAGGACAATACAGTGCAGGTACCTGGTTGTCAAACACCATACCCTTCTTGATGACTTCTTCAGTGAAGAAGGAAAAGTAGTCTGAAGAGTCTCTGCTCGTCCCTTCGGTGACATTCCCTTTGGTGAATGTCTCAGTTTCTTTAAAGGTTCATTTATACCATACTCATCAGCATAGCATCTGATCTTCTTCCAGAAGTGTGTTAGGCAATATGACAAATATCTGTCACATTTTAGTTCTCTCTTCGTCTCCCCAGGGGAGAAAGGCTAAATGAGTATAGATGTACAGGGATAAATTCAGACCTGCTGTAAGTAATTGCGATTCCATTGATGTCAGTAGAGTTGCACCCTACTACTTTTGATTTGAAACTGGAACAGAGAACCACATTGTTCTTTGTAAAATAAAAATAAACAGTATGTGAAGATGTTTCCAAACATTTCAATAATATTATCTAGGACAGATTCTGCCCCCAGTTAAAGTTATACAAATCCATTTGAATTAATGGCATTGCACAACTGTAAATGGAATCAGCCCTTATACATACATACAGCTTACAAATGTCTGTGATTATTAGATGCACATTTCAAGATGCATACAGATCAACAAGCAAAACTGCAAGTTTGGCCTTCTGTCTTTTAAAAAATAGGTCAGTGGGCTGAAACGACTTTGGGTAAACCATCCTTTGCAGTTTTTGTGTGCTTTCTGTAGTGCCAATTGAAACTAGAAAATATTTTTTAACATAATTTTGCAGGTCAACCGCTTAGGATTTACTGTGGCCTTATGAACCACATGTAGGCCATGGAACACAGTTTGAGGATCACCAATCTAGGATATAATTTTGGTTTAGTTCACATCTGGATGTGTTACAGCCTCTTTCAGAATGAATGATCTACAAGTGGTTAATATATCATGAAATTGTCAAAAATACAGGTGCTTCTTTCTAATTTGTACAATTAATTGTCAGATTAAAAATACAGATAATTTTAAATTTAAGAAAAAAGACACATATGGAAACAAATCAGCACAAGTTACCATAAAGTAAGTCTGTGGGATTTCACTGGTGTATGACTGGAGGCTTCCAGAAAATAATGAGTATGATGATGGCTTACTTTGCTAAGAGGAAGAAAAGTCATGGTATTTTTCATCACCCTTGGGTGTTTTCAACTGAACTGACTAATCTACTGCATTAGATGCATTTCATAAATAAAAAATATTTTTACTTCATGTGTAGTGTAGTCAGTCAAGTAGAACTTTAAGATTCAGAAATATCCATCTTTTAGGAACAGTCATTGATGAGAAAAGCCACATATATACATACTTTTGTCTCTAACTTTTTAAAAATGTGCATAAATTCTTTTTTTGTCTAATTCTCTAGGAAAAAAAGAGCAGGCAGTTTCTTCACTCTGTTTGTCTTCTTCCTCTTAGATTCACACACAGTTCTTTCATCAAACTATATTCTGGCTTTTTATCATGACCAGTCGCAGTTGGTCTGCATACTTGCTGCTGGCCTTGCAGCCAGCCAGAGCTGCCAGCACGTGAAACGTCTCTCTGCCGTGGAACTTACTGCCTTGAAGAGTCTATCACTCCAGCAGAGGATGAAACTTCTCAACACTTCTGCATCTGCAGAAGAGTTCTTGAGATGATCCTGGTTGTTGAGAGCTCTGTTTGTGTTTGGGCTAAAACATACTTGAAAACTGCTATTAGCACTTTCTATTATGGAGTCAAGACCCTTTGACCAGAGCTTCCCAGTTCTTAAATGCAAATGTGTACTGTTGTTGTGTTCCATTTCTGTATTATGGCAAGGCCCAACTATATTAGGTCCTTTCTGTCGCCTGTCCAAGTGTCAGAAACTCAGGAGAATGGTCTAGAGAAAGATGCTCTGACAGATTCTGAACGATATGGATTTTTTGTGGGCAGGTCTGGCCCACAGCCTACAGATCTAATTCAATTTTCATTGCAGTAACTGAAATTTTCTATAATTTTGAAGGCCTTAAGTTTATGAATGGTGCTAATCTAACTACATGCAGTAGGAAAACATAACACTTTTGACACAAAGAATTCATAACCTCCAAGCTCCATTCCTTAGGATGATTTTCTATGGAGATTTAGAAGATTTCTATGGAGGTCTTTTGCAAGAGAAGGACAGAGTTTTTTTCAGAGGAATACTACATGGAGTAATTATAAATGTTCTAATGTTGGAGAAGAACAAGACTAAGGTTATCAACATGATTGCTGCCTTTTATGTCTTGACTCTGGGTGACTTGCAAGTTTCAAGTTCCTGAATCAAAAGTCTTGAGATTATCTTTTCATGATTAATGATACCATGTTTTCTAGAGACAGAAATTTGTCAAACTCTTCCTTCACTTGTAGGCTTAGTTGTCTGAAGGTACTTTTTTTCCGTAATATGTTTTTAGCTACCTACCATGGAGGAATTCTTTGAATTCTGTGTTGATCTATTATTGATCATAAGGGGTGGTCCTTTCTCCAGATTCTGGCTCTAGTCCTCTTAGCTGGGAGCAAGGCTTAATAAAACTGAAACAATAAATATCTTATATCTACATAACACTTGAATCCAAAAACAGTTTAAAAAAGCAAGGATGAATTCATTTACCACTGAAATGCCAGCCACCTCTGGGGTGGAACACATGGTTCTTATTTTCACAGAGCTAAGCAGCTGTTTAACAGTACAAAACAACAGTACATTATAGTTTAAGTCATGAAATGAAGAATAATCCTGTATCCAATTGAAATGTAAGATTAAACTTAGATGGGGGGAAAATAGCTACCCAAATTGGTAAAATGATCAGAATACAAAGACCAACCCCTCTATTCTGGCACAGTGGGCCACCAAAACACTAAGGGCTGAGTGTGGTAAGGAGCATAATTTTTCATTACATCTAAGAGCTCTTATCTTCAGTTAGACTGAATTTTTTTTCAGCAAAGTGATTTCTTGTTAAAAAATGGTCTATCAATATTCAGCCTTTCTGTGCAACGTGCATGTCATTTAGAGAAGAAAGGTTTCTTAGAGTCTACTGTGGAATTTCTGATCAAAAAGAGATTGAGCCAGAACCACTAGTAACCTGACTGTTTTGCACATCTCCCAGGATGTGGGAGAATGAAATTTAAGTCCCTGTTTAGATTACTTCACAGTGCAGACTTGGACCTGGGTTTTCCTATGTCCCAGAGGAAAGTCCTAAATTACTGGACTTGCAGCTATTCTGATCATGTTTTCTTCTTATTTTCCCATGGAAAAAATAAAAAAATAAAAAAAAATTGAAAGGTCTTGGGTTTGGCTCAGTGTAGAATGTGAATTTTGCAATTTCAAAAACTTTCCTGGAACAGGAAAGTTATTTTCCACCCAGTTTACCTCCCGCTGCAATATATTCCTTTGCAATAAGATGAAAAGTTACTGAATTTACTGCAGTATTATCTTAGAGGGAAGACAATTGCTCTGTAGGGTTCACATGGGTTTATATTATACTGTAACATTTCTATACATTCAACTTTGTAGTGTATACATCAGTCTAGGTCATCAGAAAATTTAATCTGGAAGTTAGAACGTTTCTAGCAATTGCAGCAATCATCTTTTGAAATGCGCTTCCAATAAAAATAAAATTAACACATGCCTATCTGCTTTTGAGATAGAGTTAATAATCCTCTAAAATAACCTATTTACAGTAGCCACTAGGTGGACACTACAAGTGGTCTTTTTTGTCCCCATTTCTTCAAGGACTAACAAAGTGATCATGCCTGGCAGAGGGACCTTCTCACATTCTTCTCTGCTGGTCAGGTTAAGAATTCAGAAGATATTTTGTGGTTAAGGAGGTGCTATCACTTTTGCTTTTGGCAATCACTTCCTATAACTTTATGTCCTGATAGATGCCACTCCTGATACTGATCAGATCTAACATCTTTTGTCTGTCAGGCAACAAAAAACCTGATTTAATACTTTTTACCTGTTTCAAATATCTTCAGGTCAGATGGCAACAAAATTCTACTGCAAATGAGTAATGTTGGATTTAATTCAGTGGTGATTCTTCTGTTCTATTACCAATGCACTGAGCCCTCAGGTATAATGAGATCTATTGGTTCCTGCAGATCTTTAATATTTATTGATCTGTCAAATTCATTAGATTTCTGTCATACTACTGAAAGAATTGGTACACAATTTTAAAGAAATATTTATAACTTTCAGCACACAATTACTGTCTGGTATATGGTCATTAAAGGTGTCGAGTCCAGGAACTGTGAAGTCAATGGATGCATTCAACTAAGATTTGGATGAGCTCAAAATATTTGTGCAACACCCATTGGCAAGGAAGCGTAGCATTGAAGAAACTTGAGTCTAAAGATTCCTGAAGTCTCTTGTTCTCTTAAGGCCAACTTTTATGAAAGTCAATGGGAGGCTAGTTTCCAACAAAATTAATGACTGCCTATTAATGGTTATTCAGAAAATTGAATAGTTTGGTCCTTAAGGAAGACACTAACCTTTTCTATCATATTTGGACCACAGGAAGAGCATCAATATTATTCAACAAGGTAGGAATAGCGATCTGGGGGAAAAAAAAAAAGACAAGCTCCGGTAGCAAGGAAAAAAATTTATCACAGTGATTCGTCAAAGAACAAAAAAGGAATATTAGCATACAGAGCTCCTCAACATAAATCCTATTTCTAGTCTGATGAACTAGATACAGAGGCTTTTATAGTTAAATCAAATTAAATTGTAGTCATTATGTATATACTCACACATATATCTAAATGTAATACATATAAAAAGTCTATACCAACATAAAAATTTATTAGATGTTCTTGTTAAGAATAAACAAACATTGCCTTGTTTGGCAGAATTTTCAAATGCATATTGCTTCCTTTATTTATTTTTTTTTATTACAATAAAAATGTGTTTTGTATTAAATCTATTGTTATAAAGAAATTAAGCCATGAAATCTGCCAGCGTGGCTTTTTTCCATAAAGTGGAAAAAAAAAGCCCTCCTGTTTTAGATACTTGAAAACATCAGAAATCTGAAAATGAAAAGACCAGCCTCTGCGTAGCAAATTACTCCATAAAAATAAAAGAATTCTTCTGTGTGAACTTAAATGGTTTGAAAGCAGAACATAGCAGAAGAGAACAGTGTGCATGGTCATAAAGGAAAACAGAGGTTTAAGTCAATCTTTACAGATGTATTGGAGTCATTCAAGAAGAAAAATAATAAAAAAATAATAAATCAGAGGCTATTTCACAGAGATTTGGGTCTGATTCCCCCTCTGCTGGGGCAAGGATTGTTTGCTTGAGCCTGTGCTTGTAAAGAAAATGCCAAGAAAATCCTTACAAAAAGTATTTTCCTTAATCTGCTCCTTCGCTTTGAACAATGGGGACAAAATTTTATGGCCCTACATGTGTATTAAGGGATATGACTTGCAAGACCTGAGCTTCCAAACTTTACCACTCAGAGCGCTTACTTTCTTCTTTCTTCTTCTTCTGTGGTTTAACCTACACTCCATACTACTCCTCATTATTTCCCTGTGTCCATCTACCTTTTGTGATTGTCATTAATTCTGTGTAGTAGGTTATATGTAACTCAGTGATATCAAGTCGTACTTAGAGTCTATGCTGCACGGTACTTTACAAATACCTAATAAAAGACAATCCTTGCTCCAGAGAGCAAAAGATTAAAAGCAATAGAAAACTGAGAGGAAAATTGCAATACTAGAAGTTGTCCTGTCCAAGATCCCAGGGTCAGCCAGTGGCAAAATCAGAAATAGCATCTTATCTCTGAGGCCCTGAACACTGCCTGCTATGTTTCATAATGCCTGGTTTCTCCTTTCTCCCTCAGGAACTTTCTCAGAGGCTACTATTGCTGCCTCTGAACACCCAGCAGGAGAACATCCAGGTATAATGAGCCAGGTCACTTGTCAAAGAAGAAATAGTCTAAGTGTTCAGAGCGAGAAGAGATATAGAGCAAACACCAAAAGAAAATATATCTTGTTAGATGTTTTAGATTTTTTTTTTCTGTTGGAGGGATAGTCAGTGACTTGGTTGATAACAGAAAGGAACAGACTTGACACCACTTATTCAGGCTTTAGCAAAACATCTGACAAAATGCCTCTCCAGGAGGAGGTAATGTCATCAGTGAGGGCATTACTATCAGGTAGGTGAAAAGGCTTAATAGGGAGCTGTGTGGCAACACACAGTGTAAATCTATGTGAAGGAGAGGTTCTGGGCAGAAAGCAAAAAATGAAGAGCTTTCATGACTTGAGATTGGGACTGGTTCTGTTCAAGATTTATGCATAGATTTAGGGCTTGTGTGCCTTTCCTGGCTGAAAACTGAATCACCACTGCGTCCTGCTTAATCATGAGACAGCTGGTCTCAAGTTCAGAACAAAACTGCCAAACTTCCAATGGATATTAGGAAAAAAGCCAACCCAAAACCCAGTAGGGGCACCAACCATATTTAAGGTAAAATTCTTGAAAATTTTGACATACTGATCCCTGGTTTCCTTTGCATTCATTTTCCTGTAGATTCACTTTAACCACAGACACTATTTTTCGACACTGTTGTTTCTGATTGTGACAGCCTTGGGCTGACCCTTTCATGTAGAGTTCTGATGTTTTGAAATGGCTGGAGGTACCACTCAGTGGAGGGGTTACACCATTTTTTGTGTTTCAGAAGGTCATGGCCAGGACATCACCAAAGCCTGGGTATTCTTGGCTGCTATAATTGTCTTTTGAAGCTATAGATACCTGAGTAAAATTATAAGAAACTTGTGGCTGCTTCAGACTGCACATCCCAAGCTTTACGTTCAGTCTAGGATAGTTAGTAAGCCACTGTAGTCAAGCTACCACCCCTGCCTATAGCAGGCAGCACATTGTGAAATGATATTGGCAGTCATTGTATATTATTCTGCTTGCTTAGTAAGTTTAAAAGTCTGTCTACTTTCAGCTAGTTGCCATCTCTGAAAGCAGTCTTTGACATGAGCCTGAAACGATGCTTGTGTTTGCAGCCCTTCATCTGCTGCAAAATGTTTTACCTGTGTCTGCACTGCAACTGTGCAAATGTTCACTTGGAGTTTCTACTGTCAGACTGGACCATGCTGCAAAAGGAACATCGACAGGTTCTTATGGCTGAGGAAGTACAGATATAGAGACAAGGGCCTATTAAGTGTTGTCTTCCCACATCAGGTAAAAGTAGGGGCTTTCAGAGTCTGTTGACTAGGCTGGTGGAGGAAGGAGAAACCATTGAGCTGAGCTTAGATGAATGGCTTTCAAGGAAGGAAGCACCAGTGGCAGGAAGCAGAGTTTATGGGATGCAGATTTAACCAAACCAGATGAAGCCACCTCCAGCATATGCTTGCAGATCTGATTATAGGGTAGCACAAAGATGGCATAAAACCAAATTTTCCTTTCCTTATGGGCAGATCTTGAGATTGTCCTAGAAGTGAGGAAAGAATTCCTGAATAGGATTAGCCTGTCTCTTGTGTTGAACAGTTTTCTCCCAGTCAATTAATAGAATGTTGTTTTTTTCATCTCACATAAGACATCCACATGTATTATCCTTTGCAAGACAGAAGAGACAGAACTTAAATGAAATCCAGTCTCAAACACAATGGGGATGTTCTAGCTAGCATGGTGGCCCACCCACATTTTGGAACTTTCTAGTTTGCAGTCTGAAGAACATGCGTTGGTATGGGAAACGTAAATTTTGACTAAAGAACTAAGGCCAAAGCCTTGCTGCTATGTAAGCTGGTGTAGGGGACCTGGTAAACTCTCTGTATCGTTTTCATGCAGCAGCTACAGTGCCAGGGGGTCAGCATGTCTTAATATCTCTCAAAACAGATGACAAACATCAAAGAGAACAGAAAAGCAACTAATTAGGCTAGCTGCTTTGGACTCTGGAAATGGGCTGTATCTAGTTTCCTAGCCTTCCACTGACTTGGTTTTCAACCTCTTGCAAGACACCTAAGGTGTTCTAAGTCACCTTTAGATCATTTAGTTGTGTGTTACAAAGTGTCTCCAAGACACATTTCACTTCCTGGCAGGGTAGTTCCTAATACGCTAATTTTGACAATCTGATGTTGCCAGGCTGAGAGTGTGTGACAGTTTGACCTGTTCCCACCCTTGGATATAACTCAAGAGCATGCTGATTGGGTGTGGAATCACTACACTTTATAAGATGTAGAACTGGTTACTTGCTTGTGTGCATTGAACAAAATTTAGGAGGAAACTGACTAGTTTACTACAGGATCTTGGTGTGAAGCAACAGAACTGAAGAATAATTCTGGATTAAAGAGAACATAGCAAAAAGGTGCTGCTATGACGAGGGACACCACTTCATTGTTTCAGGACCAAAGAAGAGGAAGATACATAGCTTATTAAAACATAAGACTGGGAACAGTCATTGAAGAATTTTAGGCAAACTGTCCTTCCCTCTCTGTTGGGACAGGATCCAGACAGCAGAGGTAATACTGTCTTTTGTCTAAAGATTTCCAAAGTTCTTTTAAAAACTCTTCCAAAACAGGAATTTCACAAATCATCTTAGAAGTGCCACAGATGAGCAGAATTATTGTCTGTTAGGAACATGATACTTACTCACTAGGAAAATAACAAAGTGAGAGTACTAACAATTCTAGTTGAATATTTCTGGGGTATACTGCTGCCTTCAACAAAACCAGAGAAAGTACTTTGTGGGAAAGAAAAGAAGAAGGACAAGAAACAACAGAACAAAAAACCTTAGATGTTAATGGGCAGTTTTCTGGTTTGCTTTCCAAGAGACTCAAGCATGATTAAGCTGAGCAGACATTCCTTGGACAGAAGGCAAACTTTTATAACCAGGCAGAAAACTGACATTCTGGAAGAAGACAATACTTCTGAAAAAGAGGCTTTGAGTCTGCTTATGACATAACAAAATACATTCAGCCCTCTGTGGTAACTTTTTAAAAACTTTGACAGGTCAGCATATTTTGAGTTTTGAATAAATATGTAGCTAGATATGTGTACATACGAATACACAGAAATACTTGAATAATTTGTTTTATGGTACTGTTTCTTCTAGTTTCATTAAGTCCTCTATCTATAGGCTTTGCTTTGTGCCACACTTACTAAGAATTCTTTGCCCATGGTATTGAATAGCTGAAAAATATGTCTAGGTGCCTTTAATAAGTACAATTCATGCATGTGCCCTTGTAAGAATGCAGGTATTTTGTAAATCCTGTTTTGAAAGGGGGCTGACCATGCCCATAAATTTACAAAATTATCCACCTTTGCTCATACCACAGCTTCAATTCTCTATTCATAGCTGGAACAAATTACTTCCACCAAAGTAAGTAAAACTGCTTCAATCTATTCTCAGATGAACGTTTCCA
This sequence comes from Syrrhaptes paradoxus, assembly GCA_013400615.1. NCBI lineage: Eukaryota > Metazoa > Chordata > Aves > Pterocliformes > Pteroclidae > Syrrhaptes > Syrrhaptes paradoxus. Next base: position 184,628 of record VZTO01004843.1, read on the forward strand.
TCTTTCTTGGCTCCATTGGCAGTAACTAAAATAAAAATATTTGCATCCAGGTGAGAAGTCTCATTTCCCCAGTCTTTCTGTAGTCGAGAGACAGTTTTATCCAGCGGGTGTTGCAGACCACTTTGGTCAACTGCAGTGATTATCTAGGAAGTTTAGTGAAACTAATGTCCTTATTCAAGCTCGACAGCCATACGCCTGCAACTGGGGTGTATGAATTTTCCACAGTGTTTGTTATTTCATTGAAACATATATTTCTTATTTTTTCCCCCTTATTTCATACTGAAACATAGTTCCTTAGTGGTTAGACAAATGTAACAGGACTTCATCATGTCCAATTTTCCAGGATAACGTATCCATGAAAAGGATGTATCTGGAGTGTATATAAGAGAGTGTCAAGTTATATTTTAGGAAAGCTACTTCTCAGGAAAAGGAGAATGATTTGAGAGAAGTCATCAAATAAAATTCTTACATAGGTTCCATAGTAACTGCTTGTACATTTATTTTCTTTTTAACCTGCCAGACAGCAGCAGGCTTAGCAGTTATACACAATATTTTTAAGAAGCCATCAAAAGCCATCAGACAAGTAACTACATTATCCAGATTAGCTTCCCATCAAGAGAAAAACAGTAATTGAACCATAGTGTTGAGAGTAATTGAGCCACGATACTGAGGGCACCTAGAGAGCAAATTAAAACAACAGAACTAATTGGTAGCATTGTAAAAAATCAGCTTAGAATAAACACTGTTATTAGCTGAATGCAACTAAATATTTGACTGTTTTAACTACTTCTAGTGAAGCAAATTATTGCTTTAGAAAGTTATGTAATAAGTCTATGATAGAAATAATTTACATAATTTTGTTTGGCTTAAGAGTGATCAGATAATTCAATGGTATGTTTTTTTTCCTTTCTAATATTAAAAGTTTTCTGAGAAATGCTTGATTGTAAATGAAGGGCAACAAACAAATATTACATATAAGATCAGTTATCTTAGTCTTTTCCTAACAAACTGGTTTGATTTCAGGTTTGTATTGGCCATGCAATTCATATAAACCTGAAAGGTCTGAATGTCAGACCCCCAAAATATACTGAGGTATTGAGACAGCACAAGTTAAAAATTGCAGATGAGAGCTATAAAGAAGTGCAGAAACACTTGGAGTGCTCTATGGACCCAGTCATTCAAAGAAAGCCACAGTTATGACTTTTTTTTTTTTTTTACCTGAAAACTTCTTCAGGAGACGCAGACACCTAAAAGTAAGTCTGACCAGTGGGTGTCAAAACTTTTGAGCTGATCTCACATGTGCTGGCCCTTAAAACAGAAAGAATGGGGCTCACCATAAGGACACACCTGACTGAGAACACAACAGTGTGGACTGATGTGCTGGTTTTGGCTGATATTTGTATACTGAGTGTGATGTTGAATGATGTGGAATATCCCGCTAGCCATTGTATTTGTTGCTCTGGCTATGCTCTCTCCCATCTTCTTGTGCACCTGCACACCAGCATGGGAAGTTGGAAACCTCTGTGGCTTAATGTAAGCATTGCTTGGCAACAAGTAAAACATCAGTGTGTTATACACATTATTCTCAGCATAAATCTAAAACATAGCCTCATACTAGCTACTATGAAGAAAATTAACTCTATCCCAGCCAAAACTAGCACACCTGAGCACACAAACAATGTGGATTACATTAGCACTGTGCTGCGTCTGCACTAAATTAATGATGGCGGAGAGTCAGTGTAGCTCTGTCAGCTGTGTTGAGACCCTTGCCAGACGGAGGCCCTTGCTGTGGCCTGGATGGGCCTGTCTACAGTTGGAAACGATAACCTGAGAACTCACCTTGGAGCAAAGTCACTCCTCCAGCTCTTCCACCAACAGAAGGATGTAACATATTTCCTTGCTTTTCTTTATTCCTTTGTTTTAATGTAATGACTTGGTCATTAGAGCATCAACCTGAGGTGTAGAAGATTAAGATTAAATTCCTTCTTTTGTCTGAACCTGGCACTTTCACATTCTGTACAACTGAGGCAAGAGAGTACATGTCAAATGGATGCTCTCCATCCCTCTTCTTAAAAGTGCAATGACCAAATACTTATTGACCAAGAGCGTGAGCGCAAATCTATACCCTATTGGTTAAGATGTGTGAGTTTTATCTGAGTATTACCCACTGATCCAATGGCTTAGATTCAATTAAATCTTAACTTAAAATACTTGAACGTAAGTTGAAACAAGGACTGAAATACAGATCTCTGCCTTGTCAGGTGAGTTTCCCCACCCAAGCACACACTAGTCTAATAGACCCGTAATCACATACTCCTCTGCTCTGGCCCAGTGAACACTTAATTACTGCATACAATTCCAAATTTAAAGGCTTTGAACAGAAGTGGGCTGAGAATGTCTTGCCACAGTGTATTTTGTGTCTTAGTCACTTATTTATTCGCTAAGAAGATAGGAAATGCAGTTTGAAGTCTTCCTAAGCAAGTGAGGTTACTGAACTTGCATCTTTCACATCTTGAGAAGGATCATTGCCACTAACCTACTCTGTAACTTGAACATTCAGACATTATTTTTTGTCAAGTCTAAAGAGTATGCATTCTTTGACTGTATCTTGACTGCAGACCTTGCAAGTGAAATACTGTTTGATCCCTGTTGGGTTTTTGTGCATAGCTGCCCAGGGCTTGTGCAATTCTAGGTCTGTGCAGGGTTTTCAAGATCACACTAAGATACTCAGAGACTAGCAATGTCTTATAGGCCAAACATCTGTGGAGAAAGAATTAAAATTGTAGGTGTTGGGTAGACACAGATACCAAAGTCTTTTGGTGATGCTAGTCCTGCAGCTGGTGTCAGCTCACTAAGGCGTATGTTTTAGACCAGGCACTAGAGCTGTGTGGTATATGAGTCCTCTTAATAATGGAACAGAATCAGCCACCAATTTGAAAGTAAAATATGTTTTAAATACAGATCTAATATGATTGATTAAATACACTAGATGAATGTACGAAATTAATGCTACGAGGACATGAAAGATTATTTATCAAATACTGAGTAGCAAGAATACAACACACTTGCAAATTAATCTGATCATAAAAGAAAAGCTCAGCACACATACTAATTGCTGATAGTAAACTGTGATGACCTGTGGTTCCCACTCAGTTCAGGCAGTGTTTTCAATATAAGAGGAAATAAATTGGGTCTGACTTTTTTCATTTACATGTGTGTATAGCAGGAGACATTCAATTAATATGATGAGGCAAAGTTAACAGTGGCTTGAGGACAGAACACAATCCCTGAAGTCTTTTGCTATGTCTAAATTAGCCTTTATAAGATGTAAGTGTTAAAAGGATCCCTCTTGAATAATGTTATCCTTCATTTCTTATTCCACATTATTGTTACTTCAGATGCTGTCAGAACAAAAGGGATGTAAAGAAAAATATAACTCTAGGCCTGCACCAGTAAGAGGTATTGCATAAACATGGGACACAAAACTGAAAAAGGCTCAAAGGATGGTAGAAAGATGGTGGCATTCTAAAAAAATATTATTTAGGGACAGGGAGACTAAAATTATACTTGGAAAAAAATATAAACCAATCTTGTCAAATACAGTAAAAATAGGTTTTCATACCATTAAAGACAGACTGTTCAGCCTCTGTATTATGAAATGAGGATGGTAATCATCCTTGGCTTCAGCAGAAACTTCAGCCTGAATGAAGCATGACAAATACCCGAAGGTGAGAACTTGCTTTTCTAAACGTTCACCAGTGGAGTATGGGAGCTGCTCTCACTTCAAACAAAGATGTTCCTTGCACAGGTACAAGTCTGCTCTCTTCCCTTCAGGAAAGCTTTTCAGATGACAATTTCTTTGGCGATGGCATGCAGACAAGATAGTGTATCTGATGGATGCCTTTTAAAAATAAAGTAAAATGCACATATTTTTTCTGGCACATAAAAAAAAATTCTTGTCTGAGAAACAGGTGGGCGATCAGACATCATTGCTAAAATCTGAAATATCTTCCTAATTCTGAGCTTACTTTAGTTCCAAAACTGGCAAGAATCTCTGACTCATAAGAATACAAAATGTTGTGAGGGCAATTAATCTTGTGAAATTTGTCATCATTTTTAGCTAAAACCTCATTAAAAATTCTGCCTTTAAACTTACTATATTTTATGGTAAGCTTTTATAGAGCAAACTGAACTGTATGTAAAAGGGCTTCTTGACAGACAGTGAACTCTTCATCACGCAATCTGAAATACATCAAAAAAACTCCAAACTAGACTGGACATTGCATCATGTTATTAGCAACCATTAATGAATTACATTTTACAGTATAAACACAAGAAGGCAACATTATGGCTGATATCTCTTCCTGAACTCTTTCTGAGTTGTAAATTGTGAATGAAAAGAAGATTGATGTTTTCCTTACTGTTAAGTTTCCACACTAAACATAGCCATTGATTACTAAAGCATTTAAATGATAAAACTTAGTTAGGATATTATGTTATGTCTTATTAAAATGTATTTGGCACTGTTCAAATTTAGTTTGCCAAGTAATCTTCTCTAATATTAATGCCTGATGTACTACCGACTCTGTAGTGGCCTTGTTTGGAATAAGGTAGAGCAAACTTTCCAGGCCTTGGTTACGTATTAACCAGTGGCTTGTAGAACAGATACTGATGGAGGTGATGAGAGCTTCTTAAATACAGATGTTTCCAAACACATAAAAATGATCCAATAGTCTGGAGATCTCCTGTAACTCCAGAAATATTTTGAGAAGCGCAGTGAGATGTTTGCCAAAGAGTTAGACATTGACAAATAGTCTCCTGTGAGTGTGCGAGTTTGCCACCATTCAGCCACTCAGCTCAGCCACTGGGAAATGGGGACTGCTCGTAAGCACCAGGGGCAGTGGAACTGCTGGACTCAGTTGGTCACTTTCAGAATGAGATCATGTGGCTTGATCTCATTCAAAATACAATTATTTTTGGTTTGGGTGTGACTTGAGGTTCAAATGTCAGGAAATGTGGGAAAAAAAAGACAGGGTGGAGGAGCACAAACTGGGGATTTTGAAGCAGAATCAAAGACAAAACAATCAGCACAGATGGCTGCATGTTGGTTTCCATTTGCTGAGTCAAAAGTGAGTCTAAAAAGGATCAAAAGAAATAATACTTTTATTTAAATTCATTCCTCACGCATCATACTATAACTGTTTGCACCTCAGGAGAATTTGGACCCCTACTGAGAACATGTCATCATCTAATCCTTATCAATGCCACTTCACAGCCACAACTGTCTTCAAAGCTAGTGCTGTATTTACACTGTAGATACTGCATAGATCAGCACATGGGGCTTCTCTGGCTTTTGTAGTTGCATCCTGTCTTTCAATAACACAAAATTAGGTTTTAAAAGTTCTCATAGTGGTGCACCTATGCCAAAATTTGGAGGCAGTATAACATCAACTTAATTTTTTACACCTTACACCAGTCTTGCTGTGGGCAGGCTTATTTTATAGTATGGTCTAAGAGTGGAGTCTTTTAGCTCTGGGGGGTCAAATCAATGGGGTGAAATTAAGCAAGTGCTTGGAGATGTTACCAAAGTAGAGGTTTGCTTGGGGAAAAGCATGTGGGAAAGTCCATGAGCCAGGCACTCTGAGATCTAACCAACCAGAATCAGTCATTAAGTTTTTGTGACGGTAGGTAAGCACACAAAAGAAAGAAAAGCCAAGAGAAGAAAACAAACTAAGATTCTAAGGATCATAAAGATGTGTTAGTGCTTCAATAGTCATTTTAAAAAAATGGATTATGAAGAAATCAAATAAATTGAGGGAGACTTGGTCTGATTTGAAATTTCTTTCCATAAACAAATGTCTTTGCATTTTGGCCAGGTGTTTGGCAGTACATCCATGGAGGGAAAAGTCAGAGTTGGTTGATTCATGTTCTGTGGTGTTGCACATTATTTTGTCAGTCCAAGGAGGTGTTCTGGTTCATTATGTTTTCTATTCTTCACCTGTTGCCAACCACCTGTGGTGGAAGGATCAGTGCAAGTCCATTGTTCCACAGATGGCAGCTGACGCCCCTACCCAGCAATTACTTATACTAGCCACTCTGTTGGTCAGATAATGTGGTACCTCTCTCTTGCCAGCCCTCCTCCACCATTCAGCAGCTAACTGTGGCTGCATAGCAACAGGTAGGAAAAAGCAAATGGTCATCAGGAGTACTTAGTATCACTGAGAGGCACATGCCCATTTCTTACTGCATCTTTAATTGGCAGGCAGCCCTTTTCTCCCTGCATGGTTACGCGCCAAAGGAATGTGCTTCTCCGGCGCTCCACTGCAGAACTGCAGTTTGACCTGTGCCATGACCTGCTCTGGCTGGAGCAGAACTGCGGTAGGAAATGTCAAATATCTGTATTTATGGCTTGAACACAATTGGAGCCTGTAGGTTTGTGGAAAACCATAAGGACAAAAGATAATGCTTTTGCTTTCCTAGTGGCTCCTGTAACTGAGTGCTGAGCCTCTTGGGGGTGGATGCAGTGGGGACAGGACAGGATCTACAAAAGTCCACCCAGCTCCCTATGGGGACCTAGACACAGCTCTTGGCTTTTTGCCATCACCTACTGCAGACTGCTCTGAATTCACCAAAGTCATATAACCTCATAATGTACTGACAGTAATGCAGATCACTTAAATTAATAGAGATAACTTTGCTTCTGTTGGCAAACTGTCATTTAAGCAGAGTGTGGGAGAAGGGAGACAGAGAAATTTCCATTGACCTGTTTTTTGAAGCTGCTTAGACCTTTTTCCAAAGAAGTTACAACTTGTCGTTGATAAATGACATTCTGTACATCTCAGCATTCATTATTTAAATTCCATTAACTTAATAATGGTATGCAATAAGTCTGCCTGCACACCCTTTTAGCTTTTCTTCTTTTTATTAGATTGGTGTTTTGATTGATTTGGGTTATTTTAACACAGAGTAAAAGTGGGTCTTAGGCCATGAGCCTGCATAAACCTTAGCACCCTTTATAAACTCAGGATAATATTTTGTACTGCTAGTGAACAGCAATAGCAACACCCTGTTGAAAAAGAGGGACCCCACTTGCTCTTCCCATTAACCCGTTTTTCTCCCTTGTCTCCCACTCTGGTCTACAGTTAGTTACTTTACTTTGATTCCAAAATTCTTCACACTTTCAGAGAGACATTTCTCACCAGCCCAACTGGTGAACCATTCACCTTTTCACCTTTTTTTTTTTTTTTCCTAATTGCTTTCTTTAGTTGGGTTAGTTTTGTACCAAGATAGGTTTCTATAAGGTCAATGAGCTGAAGTGACAGAGGGTCTGTTAGCTGTCTGAGAAGACTTGAATAGGCAGCAGGAAGGTGCAGTTCAGGGCTGTGGAAGATGGGTAACAAGGGCTGACCCAGACCTCTCTCATTTGGCTGTGCCAAGGCATTTGCACATGTTGGCCATGGTATTTATAGCTTCATACTTAGTTCCCAGAATTAATTCCCATGAATACCAGCAGGACTCATCTCAGTTTGTCAGTGGAATCTGAATATTTTCAGCATGTAGATAACTGCTGCTCAGTGTAGTCCTAGCAAATTCTTTGCTAGCTATTATAATCTGCAAATGCTTAAAACAGCAAGAGAAATGAAGGGACACTGACATTGGCAGGAGCAGTCAGCTGGGCTCAAGCATAGCACTGGATCTAAACCCGAGCAGGGATGTTCTGGTGGTTTATCAAGAGAGATCATGCTGGTTTTGGTGTCCTAGTGAAAGGTTTGGCATAGACTATTAGGTAAGCAGTTTACATACCAAATTCTGAGTTCCTATAGCATTTCCCCATCCTGTTTTTTTTTTATATCTAGAAGTGATCCCATATATTTCATGAGCTGGATATTTTACAGTTAGGGGAGTCAATGAGTGGTAGTGCTGAAACAGACATTCTGTAAGTCAGAAGAAAGCATGTTTCTCTCCCCCTTGACTGTTATACTTTTCTGTGAGTTTATCTTTACTTATTCCTGAGCAAATGATATATTTCTTCCCACTAAATAATAGCCAAATTGTCTTTGCTTGGCACTTCAGAAGTTTCCAAGACACCATATCAGGTTTAACAACAGTGTGTGTTTAAATGTATACTGAAAATAGTTGTGCTCTGTCATGCAACGTCTGATGTTAATGCAAGATTTACCCTAGAGGCTGGAACTCTGCCCTGTGTAATTGTTATTGATACAGCTATTGACACAACTGACCACGAGATTCCCTCATTGTCTTCACCCTGGCTTTCCTGACTGCCTTATCTTCTCATTTTCTATCTACTGCCACAGTGGCATTTCTTATTGTGAGTTCACTCCTCAGCTTTTTCTGAAAGCCTGTTTTCTGGTCCTGGTCTTAAAAAAATACCAATGATAGTAAAAAGAATCCTGGGTGGCCTCATTTGCTCAATTCAGGTGTGTTAAACGCAATATACTGAGCTCCGTGCAGAACGTATCGAGGCTGATTCCTGCCCAGGTTAATGTCCCAGTTGGGCAGCTCAGATGAAAAGTGGATCTGTCTGCCATCCTGCTCAGACACTTCTTTGGGAGCACAAGTCTGCACAGCCCTTTAAGCTTCCGTACCACCCAGCTTGTTTAGATATACTTTGTCTACCTCCATAGTCTGCTCTCTTGAGTTGTAAATACACCTCCATGGAGTCGTACCTGAAGTTGAGCAGCTCTCAAAAAAACCCAACAACAAACTGAAACCAACAAACAACACAAAAATAACAGAACCTTCCCCAGCCTTAGGATTTGCAGCTTGGCAAATGAGATGAAAAATATCAGTGCCCACTTTAGAAAACGGTATTCTTAAAGTATTACAGGAAAGTCATTAGATGGCTGTGATTTGATAACTCTAGGGTATTTGCAGCAGTAACATAACAAACCTCCTTCTACTTGCATGATAGCTAACTAAAGCATAAAGATAAGTGAGAGGGTTTTGATTTTTTAAATTAAATCTCCCTACAAATATAGTTTTATTTTTGAGCTATGAGGAAAAGACAAAATATTTTTCTATTTTACATTTCACAGTCTTGATAGAGAAATTAATTTTAAAAGTAAGAAGGTCCATAGGGGAAGAGTATACACTGCTGTATTGCTCGTAACATAAAGAGAGCACTTATTTGTTGCAGTCAAGAAATAATGCTTTTTGGAGAGATTTTAAGCTAGATGAATTATTTATTTGCTTCTGTCAGTAATTTGTTGGGTACTAGGGTGCAGATCTTTTTGAAAACACACACTTAATTTGTGCTATTCATAGCAGTGATAACAACTCACTGTTTTATCCCTGTCACAGGTTTAACGTTGATGATATTAAGGTTGTGTTGAGTTGTTTTCATGTATTCAGCTAGCTTCAGCCTGGCCAAGAGTTTTGCACCAGGAATGCTGAGGTTTAGTGCCAAATGCATTACCTTGCATTGTATCCCACACCTCACCGCCACACCACACTTCCTTGGTTCCTGGTGGGAGGGAAGATGCGGGGTTGGAGGTCCCTGATCTTGGATTGAAGAATGTTAAAAGTTTTGGGGATGGCTCATGCAACTGTTGTGGGCAGATGAGCCCAGAGCCTTTGAGGAGCAGTGTTGAGCCAGACAAGCTCCGGAGGAGCTGAGGAGGGACTGGGACCCCTGAGGCACAATCCCTCATGCAGATCTCCAGCACACAGGTTTACACACGTAGGCTGTACCATCCCTCCGGTGCATCCAGCCAGTTTTGCAGGCTGGTGCAAGGGTAAGTGGATTAATGGCCTGGCTCTTTTTCACTCCTCTGGGGTAACTTGGGGAGCCAGGAGAGAGTAAATCTGTTCTCATGATACGACTTGCCCGTTATCCACATTCATGACGTAGCCACAGCTCTCTTCTAGAGCTCCGTTGGCACAGACCCAGCCTCCCTGTTCACTCAGGCTGGAGGCAGTGGTCACGGGTAGGGTCAACCATGCTACAGGTCATGATATCCTGAGGTTCATTCTTCTTGGCCAGGTCTGATATCTGAGCCTCAGCTACAGCTGAACAGCAGGCTGTGGGCTGACAGTCTGTGTGTCATGGTACTCAGCCCGCCTTAAACCATCTCCACTGTGCAGTGTACACGTAGACGTTTTGTTTTCCTGAGGGAAAATTTGCTTCTCGGTCTCACCTATGGGAAGGATGCACTAGGAAGGTGAGACCTCCAACCTTTTTTTGCTTCTCCGCAGACTTCTACTGGAACAAGATATACTGCGGGCTGTTAATATTTTATGACTTTCTCTTTTCTTTCCTACTCGGGTGGCTGATTTAGCATCTTGCCTAACAAAGCATTAGGCATAAAAAATAAATCTTCACAACGTCTTTCCTGCACCTAATAAACATCCAAATGATTGAAGTTTTAAATAACTTAAGAAAACTAAATTCATTTCTTTAATTTGTGCTTCCAAGGGAAAGGAGTGCCCTTGGGTCCCTGGCAGATAGAACATTAGTCTCTTTTTCCTTTTTTTTTTTTTTGTNTTGTATAAATATGAAGACAATTTAATCTTTTTTTTTTTTTTCAGGTTTAGAAAAGTAAGCTCCTATAAGTAGAGGAAGCAAGTTCACAGGGAAGTCAATGCAGGTTGTGTTCTATGGCCCTGAAACCTGCAGGCCTGGTAAACAGCAGATGACCATGCAGTTAACCATGCAAATGTACAACAACAAGCTAAATATTAAATGATATTTAAATTAGAACATAAATATAGCTATGCATAATTCAACAGGAGGATGCCCTTGCAGTCGGAGCAGACAGGAGGTCAGTGACCCTTGACGATAGTTCTTTCAAGTATTAATATTAAGTGTATATAATGAAGTCAGTCCTTGCACAAGGTTTATTCTCACCTTGGATGGGGAAATGGGGGCATCATCCATTTGAACACATGTGCAGAACATGTGGTTTGAATCTCCCCTATATGTAATTTGATGATCAATCTTCTCATCTTTCCACATTCATATTCGGAGTTTGCTAATATTATGCCTTCCATTAGAAAGGCTATGATGAAAGTAATTCATGCCTTGCTCCAGCGATGACAATTAATTCTAACCCAAGTAGAACTATCTTTTATCTTAACTATTTTAACACACCTTTCTCACAAATGTATCGAGAAGCTTCATCAGTTTTTCAATGTGCTTATCCAGTCCCTAAGCATATCTTTTAGTGCTGCTTTTGCTCTGTTATAAATAATCTACCCTGAAGTTAGGCATATTGACACTATCTGGTCTGCAGTGCACAGAAAAGGTCTGTATTTTTATGGCTCAGCAGTCAAACAGCTGAGAAGTGGTTAAAACATATTCCATTTTACAGTAATTCTTTTCAGCCCTTGACAGATTGATTTCCATGGGGTTATTTGCTTCTTTCTGCACCCTACTTCATAACAATGCTTACTAGAATGATTTATTAACTCAGTGCCAAATTCTTTGATACCTTAATAGTCAGATTAACTTCAGGACATGAGGCTAAGTTGTTTTTTTTCCCAGGTGCTTTTCAACAATGAATGAATAGGGTCATGAACTAGTAGCACTTTGGTACTTGTGTGTGCCAAAACTGTGCTTTCTCTAGGAGCATTCAAAGCAGACATAAACAAGCTGGATAATAGCTCCTATCCAAAATAATCAATTTTTTTCTGTGTGTACCAACAAGCACTCAAACAGGGCATCTAGTTTGTAGATCTCCCCCATTCCACTGATTTTTTTCCTTCCTCACTTATTAGAACAATATGAAGTAACCACAGAGCCAAAGTGTCCATGAAATCAGAATAGGTTAAACAGAGCTGTGTGAATAATCGCTTTTGCAGTTCATTGTTGAACTAGAAAAATAAAAGCTTGTCTTACATACACTTGAAATTAAATTTTTTAATATTTTACTGAAATAAAAAATAATTTGTTTTGGTTCAAACAAAACTTGTCATTTGCAATCCCTTGTTTTATTCTGCTTAGTTAAAAATGTAGATTAATTTCTTAATGAATTGTTATATAAAAATAGAAATAAAAGAAATATAGAAATATAGAAATAAAAGGGCTGATTTTGGCATAGTAAAACAAAACTTTTATGTTTTTGAAAATTGATTTTTTGGAATGAACAATTGTGGCTAATTCAGGAGACTCACAAAGTGCTGAAGTTAACTTGAACGAGTTTCTGGGAAATAAAACATGCAAGCAGAAAAAAAAAATTGCTCAGTGGTCAGGCTCGATGTCTACGCTCTAAAAATGGAGAAGAAAATTAGTTATGTTATCAGAACATAACATTCATATTCCTAACAAGTTTTCTCTCACAATCTCCCAGAAGTACCCATTTAATGATGTTGACATATCATTTCAATTTCCAGATAACTGAGTGCAAACTCAAGTAGCATACCATTGCCTAACCCAAGGTTTTAACATATGCAGGCTGGGCACTTGGTAAGAAAACTGTTTAGTAGCTGCTGCTGCACTATAATTTTGAACTGCCCACATGACCTTGGTGCCTTTTGCATATGCTCTAAGTGACATTTTGTGCCATCAGAAATGCATAGTGTAGTAAGATGAACTGAAAAATATTGATGAATAAAATTCTCAGCCAAGATCATTAGGTTTATTGAGCCCAATAAAATTTATCACAGTAGTAGAGACTGACCCTGGGCTGCACTCAAGCTAACAGTGCTATCGGGAAAACAAGAGTTAGCAGGTGAATGAGGTGACTACAAAGTGTATGAAGATCGGCAAAAAGCTCTTACTGTAGACTGAAAATACCTGGTTAAAATCATGGGACCACGGAGGATGGAAGGGACTGTCTAGTTCAACCTCATGATCAAACCAGGTCCAACAGCAGGTCTTCAGAAAATAGTCCACACATTTTATGAATGTCTCCAGGGATGGAAATTCAGTCAAAGGAGCAAAGAAGGAGGAAATGTGATATGTTTACCATGTGTAAAAAAATTATAGTATCTTTGATAACTTTCAAAACTCTGTGTGAAGAAGATCTTAGTATCTTTGTTCACTTTAGCTGCCCTCTGCCCACTCATATCTTTCCCTTAGACCTTGGAACTGTTTATTTTAATAAACTGTTGTAATTTTTAAAATGTTAATCAGACAGAGAATTATCTCCTTCTTTAATTATGAAATCTGGTTCCTTAGCAATGCCAATCCAACACAGCATCTCAGACCAGGACTTGTGTCTTTATGAAAAACCAGGATTTTATCATGAAAGGGTTTCAGTTCTCCATTTTGGTATTTTTCCCAATATCAATTAATTTTTTTTTTATGCTGCAGAAGGCTGATGTTTCAACCCTAGAGTGTCTTACCATCAAAACCCCTAGACCTAAAAGATGTGTTGCAGACAAAGGAAGGTTAACTTGCAAATGGGCTATGTGACCTTATGCTGATCTTTATAACTTCAATCACAGTTGTGGTCCTTTAACATTTATAAAAATAAAGAATATGAAAATCAAAGCATCTGGGTTTCTAGTGCAGAGACATACTGCAAATACAAATTTGCAGGAAGGAAAACAATGTCCGAGTGGATATGTTGTGGTAAATACTTGGAAATGTATAACATGCCTCATGAACAAATGACTGAATGGGATACTATATATATATATTATTATAATTCCTTTGAAAATGACTGACATAACACACTACTTTCCAGTATTAACTAAATTTTTAGGTGAAAGAACCAACTAATTATCTATTTTGGTCATCTGGAGGTCATCTGGCCTAAACTCAGCACAGAGCCAATTTACACCAGGTTGGTCATAGAATCATAGAATCATATGAACAGTTTGGGTTGTAAGAGACCTTAAAGGTCAGCTAGTTCCAACCCCCCTGCCATGGGCAGGGACACCCTCCACTAGCCCAGGTTGCTCAAAGCCTCATCCAGCCTGGCCTTGAACCCCTCCAGGGATGGGGCATCCACAGCTTCTCTGGGCAACCTGGGCCACTGCCTCACCACCCTCACAGTACAAAATTTCTTCCCAATATCTAATTTAATCTACCCTCTTTCAGCTTAAAACCATTACCCCTGATCTTATCAGTACACTTCCTGATAAAGAGTGCCTCCCCATCTCTCCTGTATCTCCCTCCAGGTACTGGAAGGCCACAATAAGGTCTCCCCTGAGCCTTCTCTTCTCCAGGCTGAACAGTCCCAGCTCTCTCAGCCTGTCCTTTACTAATTGATTCGTCTCTAAGAAATATAAAACTAACATGAGGCAAACTGATGGAGTGCTTGCAAAACAAGGTGAGCCAACAGCCTTCTGCTCACTGCTGTGAAGTCAGTTTGCTGGGTTTTGCTATGGTGACATTTGATATGACTTTGTGTTTGTTGGATGTGGATGGAACATGAGCTGTGCCAGTTACTTTGCCTATTTGTCACTTGTACACGGACACACACTCATACAATCAGTAGTTCATGACTACTTTGTTCTTGAAAGACAACTCAGCACTTGAGTCTTCTCTAACATCTTGTGCCATGATCCTTTTAGCAGGTCTTTTTTTGCTTTCTTATGCAAATGATTTGTAGCAATGATGCATTACAATCTGCTCTGATCTTCCCTGCTCAGCTGAGTTTTCTCAAAGCCTAAACTGCTGCCAGGATGGATTGTCTTTTTGCCTTTTCAGCCACCATTTTACTATTAAAGGAAGAGAGATTAGATTATGTGTAGGAGTGGTCATTTGCAAAACCTTATTTCCAGAGTGCATTTCTTTCACCTGTAAATATTTGGTTGCTATGCACTAATTCCAAAAGGCTCTGAAGGTATTTACTAGCTCTAAAGATAGTTACTGCTTACCTACTTACTCCTTCTCCTGAGTTAAATCACCGTCTCATTCAAGATAAACTAACAGCCAAAGCTTGGATTTATTTGGGGTGGGATGAGAGAGTGCTGCCAATGTATTCTTGTCTTTGGATGACCTGATTATTTTCTTCTCAAACATGACACTGAAAATCAATCCCTGCCCTTGTACTAGAGAGAGGTATATCCAATAGACTGACACACAATTAATAGACTTCTCAGTGGGTACACTACATGGTCAGGGTACTGGTATTATAATTCTCTGATTTCTTTTCAGCAGGGAGGCAATCGTATTGACTAGATGAATAAATAAGCTCCTAAACAGCTTTTTTTTTTTTCTCAGATGTTCAACTGATTTCATACTGATTTCTGTACTTTCTAGACATATTTTCCCTCAGTATAAACACTCACATTTCTTGAAAATTTCTGGCTAAATGGGGAAGGAACATGACATAACCTAAAGAAAGAGATTTCAGAAACAGGTTTTTTCTTTTGAGATATCTAGTTTTTGACACTTGTTTCTCAGAGATAAAAATGACCCCTCTATTCTGCTGAATTCAGGTGGCTTTTTGGGTGAGCTCCTGCTTTACTTCTGGTCTGGGATTTAAAGCCAGAGATACCAATAATTGGTAGACAAATCTAAAAAAAATCTGGAGTAGTCGTCACTGGAGACCATAGATATTTGTTCCGGAGTAAGCTTACATGCAAGCAAAACAACTGCCCCCATGTTGTAGGTTAGTGGAAAATGCACTAACAGACTCTATTGTGTTGCATCTTATTAAACCCAGTTGACTTCCATGCATAGTGCAGCTACAGAATCAGATGCTGTGTGCATTTAATTAATTAAATGTTATTATTTTGATTCATAGAAAAAAATGCCCATCCATTGTTCTGGGTGCTTTCACATTAAACAATAAAACATTCTAGGGCTTCTTTGCTCACCCTTCTTAGCGGAGTTATTAGCCATTAATGGGCATCGCAGACCAACTCACTCATAAGGGAGCATTTTGTTAACATAAAGTACAACCCTGTTTGAAAAGGTCTGGTTTGTGGTTTTTATTTAATTATGAAAAACTACATTATAGTTCCAGGAGGAACTAAAGAAGTAAAAAAAAAGGGTGTGGATATGGGTGTTGGTATGTTTTTAAAGCAGGTTCAAGCAGCCTGGATAACTTTGATTTTTCATCTCACCATTTTGATTTACATTATTTGCTTATAAAAGCACTTGATCAAATGAACCACTGCCCTATTCTTATGCTCATCAGTCAAGTTTGTCTTGCTGTGCTACATTCATGTTGTGACTCAGGCCAAACTGTCCTTTTCATTGTAGAGAGAAGGAAAAGAAATATTGCACTGCCATAAAAGCCTGAGCTAGCTTGTGCTTCTTTGGTATGCTGTTTTCTGTGGTGGGTTTGACCATGGTCTGGGACAGTCTGTAGGTGGCTTTACCATGCCTGCTCACTTGGCTGAGGCACTCCGCTTCAGCTGATGGTATCACATCAAACAAAAGTCTTTTTGAAAGCTTGCATGTAAAATCAGCATCAGGTTCTGCATTCTGGGATGCTCTTATCCCCTCACGGAGCAGCTGCAGGAGACTCCAGAAGGCCCAGGGCACCTGGGAGAGGGGCAAGGCAGCCCCATCCCTGTGAGCACAGTCCGGGGTAGGCAAAAACTAGGTTGTGATGACTGTGACAAAGACCCATTCAGACCTTTCAGCCATAGCCCTGACATAATTCAGATAGCCTAAGAGCAGCGGCTGGCTTCATATTAGTGGCCTGGAAGCAAGGAAGAGAATTGGGCAAAACTATACAGTCATCAGGCAAAGAGATAGATACCCTCCTACTAATGCCGACAGCTAACAAGAGTTTGTAAATATTATTTTATGTCCTGGGAATGTAATAATTTATGTGCTGAGGAGAAAAAAAGCCTCTGTTCTTTTGTGTTTGGCTTTGAGCTATTTTGAATGCCACAGGGAGAAAAGGGAGCCTGGCGCTTAATCATACTGGCATTAAATTGGTTGTACAGTATTTTGTGTTGCAGCATCTTGCCTCAGAGTCATTAAATGAGTATTTTATTAAGAACTACCCTATGTGACACAAAAATCTTATCGTTAGGTGTGTATGTATTATACTGAATAGTGAGAAAGGACTTTGTTTACTCATCAAGATTTTCAGATTAAGAATGTCCATCTCTCTCTTGAAAGGAAATAAGTGTTATATTTTAAAAGATCCTTTTAAAAGTTTGTAAGGGATTTGCTTGACATGACAGTATGTTTTCTCAGATTTTCTTTCAAGAAAATGTGGGCACCATTTTAACACCCTCCTGTTAGAAATACTTGTTATCTATTGCCTTGCAGTGGCCAGAGGTGCCACCTGGATTGCGGGCATCACCCTCCAAAGCGCTGCTGCAGCCCCATCTGAAACACACTGAGGTTTTATTTCATGATACAGCAGTGAGACTGATACATAGGAGGGATGTGAAGGACAAGTGAAGTGCTGCTGAAACTCAAAAAACCAAGATTATCATGTCAGGTTGCCAATATCTCATAGGCCATGATACTGGGGTGGGCTCTGAGGAGGATCCTGAGGTTAAAACAGTCACCTGGTGCTTTCCGTTTGTGTAAATGTTCAGTGAAAAATCACTTATGCCTAAAGAACGTCTTAAATCAAGCTCACCACCAGACCTTTATTGCATCCCACGGAGAAACAAAACTATGGGCTGGTGACCTTGTAACAACCTCTGTTTCAGACTAAAAGCCTGTACTACTGCTCCTCCAGAAAAAAAACTGGAACTTTCAGGGAAGATCTTTCCTCTTCAGCAGTTTAGTAGCTTGCTGTACCAATCTGCAGAGGAAAAAAGGAGGCAGAAAGACACAATGTGATTTATTACCCTTTAAACAATAATTGGAGTTCCAGAAACTGCCGCTTAAGACCATGCAAGGTAAAATGCCTTTGCAGAGCACAGGAGAAAGATGGTTAACCATGTTTTCCTCCAAAAGAACAGCTGTTTCAAAAAGTGTCTTTACAGAATCTTGTTGCTGATCATTTCATGTTTATCTGGTTTGGGAAAAACTTTCTTCTGGCAGAGGAAATTTTAAGTATTCAGAGCCATGAAGTGTCTCCGTGAGGAGCTGCATAGGTGTACTTTTACTCAGAAAAAGGCAACAAGTGAGAGAAACATTGAGTTCCAGCAAAACTCTGCCTAGCACTGACAACAAAATTATACAGCCTTTGCCAGGCTGTTTGCAGCAAGTCAGTCAATTTTAGGAATTAAAAGTAAAGTGAAATACATCAGTTCTGTCTCAGTCCATCGAGTGCTTGGCAAAGTGGTTTTCACTGCAGTCCAGGAGCCACCTCACCTCTAAGTCAGTGGGGCACTTGTTCGAGTTATTAATGTTTCTAGATAGAGGGACAGGACACAGAGTTATTTTGTTTGTGCAGAGCAAACTTTAATGCTTTCCTTTAATTTTTGCCTAGTACAGGTTTCCTTTAGTGGGAAGCTTCCAGTATTTTTTGATTCTGTGTTGTAGACGCCAAAAAAATACTCTCTACTGTGGTATCCCCAGTTTACAGGGATGCTAGGAAATGAAGAGTCATTGCAAAATACTTCCTTAGAGAAATTACCTAAGTTTTTTGAAAACAAATTTAATTTATAAGTGAGTACTGGCTTTTTATTAAGGGTTTCCCTAGTCTCAGAAAACTCACCTTCTTACATATGTGGGGTATTTTTATATAAAAAAAGGTCTTCCTACTATCCCTTTTCAATATAGTTGTATACAAAACTCTCCTTTTTTTCTTTTTGCTCTTCTTTTTTTTTTTCCCTGCAGTTCTGGATGCTATCTTTAAGTGAACAAAGATTATTTAAGTGAATAAAGATTCTCTAATGGCCACAGAGCAGTTATTAATAATGGATGCAAATTTTCTATATTCAAAAAGTATCTCTGTGTCCAAAAGCCCATTTGTTTTTCCCCAGTTTAATCAATTGATCTCACTATCTACTTTTCTATGCAAACTTCTCAAGAGAAGATATTTGTAACAATTTGCAATAATTTGCAGTTCTGCACCTGTGATCTGCTTAGACACTTTAAAAGTCTGTCAGCTTCATTTTTTTAGACTTAGAAAATATAAAGAAAATATTTATTTTAGTCACAGTCAGCTGGCATTGTAGTAGTTTCAGTTTCATGATAGATCCTGAATATAGCAAAATGTTCAGAGCTTTTTTATCTTTTCCTGCTAAGTCCTGAGAGTATTTATAGTAAATCAGAAGATGCTTCAAGTATTAATTTCAGTGGGTTTACTTAGAGAAAACAGCCTGAGCATAGCTGTTTCTAAACTGGAACCTCAGCTTTATAATTCCTTCAAAATATTTAGTCAGAAATGTGATTTTCAAGTTTTCTATATACGTTTAGCTGATAGTTTAAAGTATGTGGAAATGATTATATTGGTCTATTGATAAAATATGTGGAAATTATCAGATTATTTTGAAAAGAAAACTCATCGCAAATCCAAGCAGCCCAGACTTTGATGAAGACTGAATTCATGTCCTAACTTTAGGACTCAGATGTAAAGATTTTAACACACACTTTCTGCCCACTGTTGTAATTTCTATCATCCTTAACTACTTACTTTACTGGCAATGGCAGATTTAGCAAATATGATAAATTTTGCTTTTCTCTTAGAGAGGTGTATGCCTTCTTATTGTGATAGGTAAAGACTCAGAAATGATGAGCACTCAATCTTCATGTCATGTAAGAAAATACTCTTGTTTCTCTTAATCATTTCTAAAATGATTTTGCACCCAGCTTCGACAATATAACAGGGAAACAGAATGGAGAGCTTTGCAGAATAACTGGTCGTTACTGTTCCTAGACTATTACAGCAAATGCAGGATTTAATAATATTTCCAGGTTGGATTTTTGTTAAGATGTGCTTCTTTAAGTGAGAAGAAGTCACTAGGGAGTGTTGGGAGGGATTCTAGGCAGAACACTGCAGTGAAATGGGCACAGGAGCTTTGGAATGAAAATGGCATTGGTTTTATGTTATAATAAAACTGCTGTTTCTGTATTAGAAGAAATAGATTCTCACAGGGATTGTTTTTCTTGTGTCTTGACAATCTTGATTTACACTGTCTTGGTTATATAAAAGACTTGTTTAAAAAAATAGAAAAAAAAGACGTACAACATCAGTCTTGATATTCTTGGACATTCTAAACCATGTGTGGAAAAACACGGTAGTCAAGTGAAAGCGGTGGTGTCTGGTAGCTAGGCACAGTCACCCAAATAATCTGCCTGTGGATCAGATTCAACAGACAATCCTTAAATGTCTTGTTCTGAAGCCACATATTCGCTCCAAGGCTTTGTTGTCACTGGCCAAGAAGAGTAATTTAAACTGACTTTTTACTCAGCATCCAGCTTTAAACTGTAGCTTTACAACCCTACTGTTTGATGATATCGCAGGACAGAAATATAACCTCTCTAGATCTTTTCTTTGCAGATTGGAAACATCATTTTGGAGACACAGTGTTTGCCAAAGAGGGTCCTGGGGCCAAAAAATCATAGTGAGATAGTAAATTGCAGGAATAACAGAATCACAGAATGTTAGAGATTGGAAGGGACCTTGAAAGATCATCTAGTCCAATCCCCCTGCCGGAGCAGAACAATAGGATAGGAAATGGATAGGAAGTGTAAAAACGTGATTGCAATGTACAGTAGCAATTACAGGAGTATACCAGTGCTGTGTTTACCACTGATCTGTTTTCTTTTTAAGGAGGCAATAGAGCAGGGACCATGGGAGGGCAGGGGGTGCCCCTGCTCTGCTTGTTCAAGCCCTGGATCTGCATGAAAGAAATTGTGTACCAAGGGATGCACCTTTGTCAGATCAGACATGAAAGCTACTATCTTTGTGGTTTTTCATGGAAGTATTGTTGATTCTTTCATGGATTTTAATAGCTGTTCCTGAGTTTTGCTCAGTGGATATCTTAAGCCCCAAATCTTAAAAATTCATGAACACTTCAGCTGAGCAGGTAGAGAAATGTTTAGTTGTTGATGCTGGGGAAACTTGGTGTTTGTCCATGAGAGCTGGGAGATAACTCAGTGGGAGTAAAGCTGGTGAGACAGATATCCTGTGGTTGCTTTACTGCAGCCTGAAGTCAGTCTGCAGTTTGCTCATCATGATAAAATATTCTGCAGTTAATTCCCTTTGGTTNTTGTTTTTTTTGGGGTTTTTTTGGGGTTTTTTGTTTTTTTTTTCTTTTCCCTTAAAGAAACATATTTATGGATCACTTTGTCTACTGGTGCTATTTTCTACTGGGCATTTTTCATTCCTCCTCAGTGAAGAAAAGTTTAATATTTTTCCTACACAGTATACTTTTTACCCTCCTTCAGTTCAGTCTTGGTCTAGTCAATGGCTGGGGAATGACTTCAGGCAAAGCTGTCTCTCAGCCATGAGATGGCAGCTGGGCTGGTGGCAGACTGAGGTACAGTAGGTTAACAGTGATGAGACAGCCCTTCATCCCTCCCTCCATCTAGCTTTCCCTCCTTGCATGTGTTTGTCTCTGTATATATTGGCAATCTCCTGGAGTAGTGACTCTCCTGACTGGTATGTAAAACCTTAAAGAAAGTAACTGTCTTTGCTGTAGTTCTGAACCCCAACCGGGGGTGCTGGAAATTAAACTTGCAGTTTCTGAAAGAGTAGCAAGATCTAGGAGCCTAGCAACTGACTTTTCAAATGGATTTACCAGATTTTGTATGGTATTTAATAGCTTGTGTCTTGAAAGCCATTAAATTTACATTATACTTTATCACATTACAAGCAGTCATGGTTCAAAGTTACTGTTTTGCAGGAAGTCACAAACCTGGATTTAGATACAATTTGTCATTTTCTTCTTTTACTTTTCATTAAAAATATTTTTGGTTTAGCGCTGTTGTGATAGAAATGTAACTCAAAATTTTCTTCTTCTGAAAGAGTTATCTAAGGAGCTGAATAATGCTTTATTTGTAAGACTTTTTTTTCTGCATTAGTTTGTTCAGTGTACCTCATCTCATTTTCTGCAGTCCTTGGAAACTTATTGAAGCAGCAATATAAGATTAGACCCTTAAACAATGTCACCAGGAACATTGTATTTCTAGTGGTGCAGTCCGATGTGCAAAAGCATGAGTATGAAAATGATTCATACCATCTATTAAAGGCTAATTTAAATACTGGAGTACTGTGTTACCATTCAGATGCTATAAATTATTGTATCTACTGTAGTTTGAGACTCAATCCAGCCAGACTTTCCAATCTGCCAACAAATTCCAGTCCCAATGGATTTTTTAAAAATTGTAATTGTCACAATAGACAGATCTTTTTTTATTTTACCTATCTAGATAATAATATTTCATACATTATAATACAATCCTAATGAAATCTAAAAAATAAATTTCATAGCTCATCTGCTGCTTTACTGCAGAGGCTGCAGAGTAGTATATTAAAAATGTATTTCTTTTTCATTGTTACTCTTTTTATATTATCAATCAAATAAATAAAACCTGGAATTCTAACATTAGCATAAAATCTCACCCAGACACAATCTGCTTGATGAACAGGCTTCTAACTTTTTGTTATGGGGACATAAATTATACTGATATTACCAGGGAAAAAAATGTCTAATACTTTACCCAGTGGTTTTGACAAAGTGCTGTATCAGGTTATGGCTGTTCGAAAAATACAATGGTTTGTTTGAAAAGCACAGAACTAAACTGATTAGTTTATTAGTTGTAACACCCATTACTCATGTTTTCTGCTTAAATGTTCACTGGTATAAAACAATTTAACATCTCCCTGTGCGAGCGTGCATACACACACGGATGCATATATCTTTCATGCCACAGAAGTCTGCCAGCTGTGGGTTTTCACACGAAATTCTCTGGATTATTTAGTTCAGCTGCACAGAATATGCCACCCGGTGCAATTTAGAAAATCATTCTTTGGGCAATCCTGCATTTCTGCAACTGACATGAATTAAAAGGGTGTCAGCAGGTTGCCCGCTTGTACCCTGGTGTCTTTACATCTCTTATGCATGTAGGGATCCTGTGAGATACTAAAAAAGTGCAGGAAGGTTTGGAGGCATGCTTCGTCCCAGATGTGATTACAGAAGCATTAAGTACCCGCTGAGACTGGGCCTTAGCAAATCTCGATTGACTACCTGCCAGGCACATCACTGAGCGTCTTTACACAGTGGGGCTGCTACATTCGTCTTTTCATAGAATTTTAAAAATCTCATCTATATGTCTTATCAACCTGTACAGTACGTAGATATCTTGGCCTGACTGTCATACAGAAAGTGTTCTACTTACTGGGAATCTATGGGAATCTAACCTCATTGCTTGCTTTTTTTTCCTCCCCACACGGTTGCCTTGGAGTTAATATATAAATAATATATAAAGTTAATATATAAATAATTATTGAAAGATTAATTATACTTGCACACGTCTTTCTTTTTTCCACAGGAACTTTTACCTCTGTCTACACTTGGAATTAGTCTATCAGAAAAGTGTTTTTTAAACCATCCTTGTACACAGTATTCACTTTACTTTTGGAAGAATTCAGTCCCCAGAATGAAATACCTGATTGGCACGCGTGGTGGCACTGGGCTTGCTCGCCTCCGCCAAGGTGCCTCACTCTGAGCTGACTGAGCTCCCAGACCCAGACTCAGCAGAAGGTGCTGAGCACTTGTGCATCTGATCCGTGTTGTGCCCAAACCCCTCCCCATCTTCCGCCATATAGAAGGCATTGCTTATGGCGTGGTGTGCAGGAATGTCACCGCCAGCTTTCACAGCCAGTGCGAGTCTCAGGATATCTGATCGCTTATCTTTTAGGAGGATCCCTTCACCTTTCTTGTGAAAAGCCGCTCTGCCCTGAGAAGGATCACAGGCTCAGACATTACATGCTGACCTTTATCTGAAGTACATGTGAGAGACACCAGCTAGGTACATCGCTCTCCGTGAGCAGGCACAGTGTCCTTCCATGGGAAGTTAAAGTGGGAAACGCTCTGCCCGCTGTCAATACCTCCCGAGGAAGTTTCTGTTCCTCCTTACTGTACAGGGGACTGACTCACAGCCTCTCTCCGATGGCTGTCAGATTGTCAGTGACTCTGATGAGGCTTTCACTTATCCCAGCTGGGGAGGCTTAGAAGCAAATACGAATTGCAGTGGGAACCAGCTGCTCATATGTCTGTGATGAGCAGGCTCACAGGAAGATTTTTTACTCAATTTCTGTGCCTTGCATTATTCAACTTACCAACTGATGATCCTGTCATGCAGTAAATCCAGAAAATGACTATTTACTGAGATTTTCACTGTGTCAGTTTGTGCAGATACATAAGATAGTCTCCCAAGCCTCTCGAGCATTTAAGATTACGTGAAGGAATCTTATTGTGACATTTTAGCTGCTTTCTCTTTCATGGCATGGTGCTCTAGCAGTGCCTAAAGCTTTCAGTTCAGTTTTTGTTGCTGCAGTCTGTAAGCATCTACTGTATATTATCCTGGTCTCTGCACAGACACGTCCTGCAGGTTGATAATAGTCAGGTACACATACAGAACAATGATCATGATAAAAATCAGTGTAACAAACCCAATTTGCCTTATGATCACAATTGTTATAAATTGATTAGCGTGGCAGCTTTGTGCGGTGATTTAAGACAAAGACAGGTTTTTATTTACAAGACAGTGACTTAAAACTACAGCTCAAATGAAAAAAGGAAATGTGAAACTGTGATTCAAATATAACTATGATTTAACTGTACCAAATAACATACTTGGCAATACTACTATGTATCAATTGCATACAGAGCATTGTAGCAGTTCACACAATGTGAGAAGAAATATTTTGAAGTCAGAATTTAAGTTATTTGTTAAGCAGTTCCATATTTTTCAAACAAGGTTAAAATTTGTTAGAGTAAGTATACGGTAGAGTTTCAATAAAACTCTTGAGTTTTGGTCCAGGCTTTAGCATTGGCTGTGTAGTGTCAGCCAAACCATTTAGCCATGCTGAGCCAGGCAGTGACACTTTTGTTTCAAATGGATGGTATCTGTTTCTACATTTACAGTTACTACTTCTGCAGTTGTTCAAATGTGGCACCACTGAAAACATACAGTTATCCTTAGTGTGAATGGGGTGATTAAAAACATTGCTCCCTCTCCAAAACAGGCAAAGCAACAGCTTCTTACCTCAGAGGATGTTCTGAAGATGGGTTATTTTACCATTTCCCTCCCATATGGCTCTCTCTATGCATTAGCACATGAAATTATACATGTTACTGTTGTTTTGGTTTGGTGTTGGTTTGTGGTTTTTTAATAGCATTTTGAAAAGAAACCAATAGTTCTGAATAAAGGGGAAAAATAAAAGAATTTACTGTCTCTGTTGTAAGTCAGCAGTATTTCTTAGGAGAATTTTTCAAAACTAATTTTTTGATGACACTTTTCTAAAGCCTTTGAATTCTGGTATCTTGTTTTATGTACTACCAATAAAAACATTTCTGACCAGTAGATAAGTGAAGCCTTGTACACATTCAGATTATGTCCTCATCACCCAGGGAATTTCTAATGTCTTGGAAGCCAGCTGCATGATTAGTTCCGGGAGGGATCAGTCACTGGAGGCTTAGGAAGGGTTATCTATCCTCTTAAAGGGAAGGGCTGGTAATTAAACCTTTCACCTTCCCACGAGTCATCGAGCAAACAGTCCAGCAGATGGACCTGAGGTTCCTTCAGACTTGTGAGTTCCTGGTGATTCTCAATATGCTCATTAACCTTGTGCTTTTGAAGAGAAACCCAGTCTGCTGCCTGAAGGCTTTCTATATTGACATTTCTGTTGCCAGTAGAGTTGAAGGAAAATACCATTTGTTTTTCATGGGAAAGTTGGGAAAGGAGGAAAATAAAGGGTTGTTTTTAATTTATCACTTATACTGACATTTTCCATAAATGAAAACAGGAAAATAGTCAGTTTTCAAATATTAATTATATTTTTCAAAACTGGGTTTCCAGTGTTAAAACCAAATATTTCCCAGGATTCAATTTTCAACAAAGAGAATCCAATTTCTTTGAAAAATTCTTGGGGAGGGGAAATAAATATTTTCATTTGCAATAAAGAGGCATTCTGTGTTTGAGCTTTGTTGATTTTTGAACTATACCTTTCTTTCTTTTCCATTCATGTAAGGTTTATTTTTCAATAAGAGAACACTAGTGGGCAACAAAAGTCGATGCTGAGTTTGCCCCTTCTTTGCACACAACTGCCAGAGAGTCTCTTGTACAGTGTGTATGCTGCAGGGAAGTCATGGGCCAAGTTTCCTTCCCTAGTTCATGGGGGCACATTAAGACAAAGTCCAGCTGCCCGGATCAGGTATTTGGCACCTCAATGCTTACTGCAAATAGACATAATACTGAATCCAATGTGAACTGTGAAATTCAGAATATGAAACACCTCTGATTAGTTGTGTCAAGAACACATGGTCTCCTTCAAAACTGTGCAACCAGAAAAATTAGCAATCTCTACATACAGACCCATACATTATTTAAATATAAAGGATGGCATGATAGCTAATGGCAGGCATTACAAGGTCTGCACAGAGGCTGTCCTATACAGGAGTTGCTGAATTGGTGCAGATAGGGGCTGAAGGTTTGCCTAGGCTTGTTATGTCCCCTCATCCTTTTTTGCCTCGGCTTGTTGCAACTGCTGTTTTCCGTCTGGCTTGGTGTCTTTAATCTCTTCTTCCGTACAAAGTGTAGAAGCTAAGACAAGCATCTATGGCCCCAGGAGAAGCTGTAGCCATGGACTAGGCCAATTTTTAATTCTACTTTTCAAGACTATGGCTGTTTACAGTGTCTGGGTATGTTAAATTCTGAAATGTGTTCGTTAGTAAAGTTAATGACTAGTACTGCAAAAATTGACAAGTCTCCAAGTGAAGAACACACAGTAACACTGGGTCAAAAAGCTAAGAATAAGACTGATGCTATTTATTTTTTCTAAAGGAACAAAAAAAAAGGGGAAACATCTAGGTATAGCCTACCAGAACACCAACTTGTATAACATTAATTTGTTGGTGTTACTGAATGAAGTGAAATGCAGAATGAGCAGAATAAAACATTATTAACATTTCATTATATCTTTTCAAACCTGGCAGCTACACTGCCACGGACTCCTTGTTTGGGCTAGTATTTCTAAGAGTTCTTAGTAAGGTCTGAAAGATCTGCATTATCCTGAAAGGCAGAGGTACTTTTCTTTATTTCACTTTTCTGCACAGGGGTACTTTTCACTTTTGTCCTCTTACTGATGTCTACATGGGTGAGAGGGCCAGTTTTTTAGCAAACTGGTGATAACTAGCATCATTCACTGAAACTGTTCCTCAGTGCACATCAGTCCCATGGCTTCTATCCTTGTAGGCGTTCCTGACTGCAGCAGGGAGACTCGAGTATCTGTACTGTAAGAGAATGATAGGAAGGGAAAAATGAAGCTGCAACCAGGAGAGAGCAGGATTCTTTAATAAAACAGCTCAAAGTATCTTTTAGGATTAACCTTACAATTCTGATTTCTAAATTGGATGCCAAACTGTTCAGGCTCTCTTCTAGTTTTTTATGGAAGTGTAAGCAAACATCAGTGGAATATAGCTTTGCTATGCAGCTGCCTTTTCTGTTCATCACCTTCACCTTGTCACTAGTCATCTTACATAGTGACAGTTACTATAAAAAAAAAAAACAACAAAACACTCTCAGTCTTTCATAAGCTGATGGATGTAAGCCCACAGTTCTCACCCTGGAAGCCCGACATTTGTCCCATTTGTTCCTTTTCTCTTTTTAACACTAATACACTTCTTCTTTCCCTTTTCATTCACAGAAATTTCATAACAGAGTCAGTAAAGTTTTTGTATTACCTGATAATGGGAAATTAATCAAGCTGTGTACTCCTCTCTGTGCCTTGCGGAATACCATCATTAGATTGTAATATTGGAGGTAGATCAGAATGCCAGAACATATGTTTGATTGGTATCTCCCAATAAGGGCCCAAAGATTTTTGGTGCTTAATATCAGTAGGCATCAGAACAGAGATTATCAGTTTAGTGAGAACCTAGGCTAGGCTTAGGATAATTATCGCTACTCATAGCCTTGGGTACTGGGTATTATCATGGTGGTAGTTATTTAGAGTTATAATGGCATGCAAATAGCTTGATATCTATTTTTTCTGAGTTTCATTCTGCTTTATATATTTTAGATATGTGTAACATGAAAAACAGAAGATACCTAAGTGTCCAGTGGGATGATGATCACAAAATATGCTCCAAAGATGGCATTCACTGTGCATTTTCAAACAGCTGCAGTTTTATATCAAATTCCTGGATGTCTCTGTGTATTTTAATTCCACAATTTCTTAACATATAATAGTAATGTTATCATTAAGGCAAGTCACAGAATCAGCTTAACTGAAGACTTATTGTACAAAACTCCCACAGGAATGGCAAAAATAATCACAAAACATAATTCTGAACTGAAATTGAATTTTCAGTATTTGTGATAAAACAGGAATTGAGAAAAAGATATTGCCTCTAAATGTTTTTTTTTCTACTGAAACATCTCACTATTTCATCAGAAATTCAATAACTCTTATTCTTTGACTACAGTCTCACACCACACATGTGGTATCCTTGAAGACATTTTCATAGAATCGCAGAATGGTTTGGGTTGGAAAGGACCTTAAAGCTCATCGAGTTCCAACCCCCCTGCCACGGGCAGGGACACCCACCACTAACCCAGGTTGCTCAAAGCCTCATCCAGCCTGGCCTTGAACCCCTCCAGGAATGGGGCATCCACAGCTTCTCTGGGCAACCCGTGCCAGTGTCTCACCACCTTCATAGTGAAAAATTTCTTCCTAATATCTAGTCTAAATCTGCTCTCTTTCAGCTTATACCCGTTACCCCTTGTCCTCTCACTACACCCCCTGATAAAGAGTGTCTCCATTTTGCCATTATCATTATCATTATTATTGTGACTGCCTCAGTTAAGAAAAGTAGGAGGGTAATTGTCATAGGTGATTCCCTCTTGAGGGGAACAGAGGGCCCAATATATTGACCAGACCTTTTACACAGGGAAGTCTGCTGCTGGTGCTTAGGGACACGGTTTAGTGGGTTAGGTGGTGTTGGGTTGGACTTGATGATCCTTGAGGTCTTTTCCAACCTTAATGATTCTATGATTCTATGATTATTACTGTTAGTAGTACTTCCAGACAATGTATGTCTAACCATCCTGCCCCTGGGCAAGATCTCCTTTTGCACCCAGTACTATATTAAGTCATAACAAAAAGATATTTCTGCCAAAAACTTAGAAATCAAAGCACAAGACAACACTGGTAAGCAAGCCAGGTAAAAGAATGAGCAACAATCTGGCTCACCATTGCATTTTGTGAAGAAACCACTGAGAAATTGTTATGTAGGCTTTAAAATGGCTAAAATACCACACAGGTATAAAATACTATTACAGGCAAACAGGAGGGAAATGTCAATTAAGTTATGTGAGAAAATAATGTTATTCTCTGAATGATGGTGGAATCAAACACATCCGCCAGGGCTGCAGGAAATCCTCATGAGAGGTGGAAACAAAGACATGGGCCTGGGCGCTCATGTCACCTATTGAGAGTTTGGCACTAAGCTCAGTTGGATGCTGTGTGAAAATGCCCCCTTGTGAACAGTCCTGAGAGCTTGTGTTACAGTGTATGGGGAGTTTGCATGTAGCATGCAGGGAGGAGGCAGAAGGCAGATGAGATGCTTTCCAGTGAGATGGGCAGTGCTAGACATGGCCATTGTCCCACCCTTGCTGAGGACTCACTGGCAGATGCAAACCAGTGGGATGTGGATTTCTGTTGCTGCAGGGTCACTCACTGAAAGGCCTCCAAAGAGGAATCTGCTGGTGCCGTCTGTGTAAAGAAAATAGGAAGCGAGCTCCTTTGCATATGCAGAGGGAAATGAAACAGTTGTGTGCGTCACAGCTATTCCTCATTAAACTGTTTGTAAACAAGTCATTTGTTTAATCTGCCCTGGAATATGTATTACAGGATAAAATGTTGCTGGTGAACGAGCCACCGCAATTATATAGGGCCATGAGATGATGCTTTGGAGCATAGAGCTGATCATGGGCAATTTACCACAAGGTGAAATAATTATATTTATTTCTTGTCTAAGTCACCAGGAGGATCTGCTGTAGGGAACTGGAGCATTTTCAGTGAAGAGCTTGACCAGTCAGAGTAATTGCAAGCAGTTCAAAGGCATCCTAAGAGCGAAAAACCAGTCTTGGGAAATAATAATGTGGGTGTTTGTGAGTTTTTTGGGGCAAACTAGCCAAGGAAAATTGCTGGGTAATTTAGCTAGATAGCTTCTCAAAGTGACTTAGAGACTAGTGAGAAAACTTTGTTTCACAAAAGTGCCAAGGTCTTCTGTTAGCCTAAGAGTCACTCTAAGAACTCGCTCTGAGGGATTTTGTGAACTAGGGAATGTTAAACTTTAGGAACTTCTTTTCTGTCTTGGGTAAACTCATTTCAAAGTGATCAGGAATGCCAAGGACTTTCAATAACATTAGAAGGGGCAGTAAGCTTGCTGTGAACCCCAAAATTGCGTACCATGGGAGCTCAAAATGCACACGGGCATCTAATTTCATACTGGACTCACCCAAGAATGAACATAAAAGCAATAAGATAAAAAGAACCTTTAATCTCAGGGAAGGATAAAAGGAATGAGTTAGTGAGAATGTCAGATTAATTAAAGGAGTCACAGTGAACAATATTAGGCAGTAAATAACATTAGGGCATAACATAATTACCATTTCTAAGAGTTATTTATCACCAAGTAACCCTTTTTGGTCTAGGCCAGTCTTATTCCCCCTGGGCTCATGTACTTTTCTGGAGCAGCCACACCTTTAATTATGTAAAACCTTAGCTTTCTTAATTTTTAGGGATGATCTGTGCTTGGACAAGTTATTGTTCCACTTCGGTTGGATCCTTCCAGCCCTCTGGCCTCAGTCCCTCATTTATTTGCTGGATTTTTGAACTGGAGTCTGGGGCAGTGCTCACACAGAAACATCATCCCTTTGTAACTCATTGAGGCTTCCAGGGCTCTTAGATGCCACCGACTGTGCATTTCTTAGGGACTTCCTTGTGGCACTCATTTCCAGTTTAATTTGAAAAGTTTTTTTCTCCTGCTTTCCTCTTCCCCTTCTTCTCGATGTGGCAGCACACGAGAGTTTCCTGTAAGGACAGGGATGAATACCTGCTCTTCGTAAGTAGTAGAACTTCTTTCAGTTCTGATGTAATAATTGTTCTCTGTATTATTTTGTAGAACCAGCTAAGCAAATGCCACAGGATAATCTGCACTTTTCCCCTCTACTCCCAGTGCCCAATTGACTGGTATGTCTTTTAAGTTAAAATGAAAACCATTCCCCAATGGAAAATGACTACTTAGTTCAAGGCAACATGTTTACAAATGTGGATTTTTTTACAACATTTTGTTTTCAAAAATAGATAAATAGAGAAAAAGCATTTTGAGGTGGTCAGAAATGAACAGGTACATTTTAGTTTTGCATTTCAAAAGATTTTTTTTGTAGCAGAATTCATTGTCTTTAAATGTGTATAAAAGCTTAGTAAAACATTTTAAAGGTCAAAATCAGACAAGAATGGTTTGATACTACTGAGGCAATACACTTGGATTAATCCCAAAATAAGTCTTTTAAAAGTACTTTAAAAAAATTTATTCCTCAACACATGTCAAAACATTACTTTTTTCTCCATTTTCAGTGAGTGGAAAGGAGAAGCTACGTCTCCTTTTACTGGAAAACCCTCCTTGCTCTTCCCAGAGAATATCTCTATAAGCTGTTATGTCAGTGGACCTTCTTGACCTTCGTCCATTGGGTTCTAGGGCTGCAATTCACCTGATATTGATCTTTTAAAGGTTTAGTCAAAGTTTGTTACTCAGTTTTCCTCTGCAGACACCAGCAAAAGCTGAGGGACCCCAGAAAGCACATACAGTTGGGAAGAAGTACTGTATGGAGAAAGTGTCTCCCTTGTTTTAGAAGGAGCCTAGACAGCCAGACGAAGTCAATGGAGGCTAGGAGATGAACATCAGTGGAAAACTCTTTGTTGTAATGTTAACCATAAGCACAAAAAAGTAATACCAGCCTTGCCTTTTCCCTCTCTGAAAAAACAGGAGAGCAGAGAAGAGCCGGTGGAACTCAAAGATTTCTGCAACGCTTGCCTGGTAACAGAAAATTCCTGAATTTAGGAATATGACTTTTTATTCTCCTTTCACCTTTTTCTGACAGGCATTTATGGCCATATAGATATATAATGGTATGCATATATTCCATCTTCACATCACAGGTGACATAACCTTTCCTTAATTAAATTTATCAGTTTGCTAAAACTGAAAGATCAGTATCAATTAGTCCATTAATGCAGGTACCTAATCTATTAAGAATTTCATGAACACCTGAATGAGAAGTGAAAGTTGGTTTAGGATGCTGAACTGACAATACACCTGAAAATTTTAGTCTTATGTATATAACGATACAACTGTGCTACTTGAGCAACCTTGTTAGAGTGATCTGAGTCCTTGTCTCCACTAGTCATAAAGTTACATTTTTATCTTACATTGGTGAAGATTATAGTCATTAACATGTAGTGAAGAATGGAGATGTAATTTAACTAAATTCTCGTAAATCAAAGTAATCCCTAAACTCCTACCCAATGTTCTTCTCAGTTTGTTTAAACATGTGAAAACTGTCTCTTCAGTAGAATTCTGTATTTCTTTTTACCCAGCATGTGGTCAGAACACACTTTTTTTTTCCTAGCTTGGGCATAGTATTATAGGTTGTAAGTCTAAGTACATAATGGAGTTTACATTTTATACTAGTTAAGCTAATGAGTAAACTCTGAGAGAATCTCATCTTGGTAAATTTAAGAGACATTAGGAATATTCTGATCTACCTACACTATGCTTCTCACATGCCTTAATTGGAGCCTGCCAGCAATATATTTAGAACATATTTAAATATACAACACCATGCAAAGGCTCCCAGTGCTTAAACATTATGGCTGGAATACTTAGTGATACTGTATAGCCTCTTTTCCATACAAAAGACCTTTGAAATGGTTTTAAATGACAGAACAATGTTAAGAAGCTTTCTTCTTCAGCAATAAGAGTCAGTGCCTATGGTTGTAAAAACATGTGAGAATGTGGTTCACAGGAACAAAGGTGTGAGTGACCTGCAAAAATTTACTTCCTGTATCAAACTAGCGGAGGAAATACTTCTTTAAAGATGGAGTAATCGAAATGAATACCATAAAAAGGCTTTACTATACTGTTGCATTTATAATAATACTACACATTTTTATTACAATGCAGAATTGCTGTTACATCAGCTGTGTTTGTGTCAACTCTTTTGCAAAATTACAAGCCTTTATATTCCTTAGGTAAGAAAATGTATAATACCTAGGCAATAATTCTGTTTACTGTTGACAAATACTGTGGAGAAAACCTTGCTGAGGAAGGTCCTGAGCATCAGGCAAGATGATGTGTCTTCAGCTTCCAGTGTGAATCAGGGGCACAGAACATCTGGCAGAATTGACCCCTGCCTAGAAAGGCAGCGTTCAAGGTCAACATTTGGAGCTGTGTCACACTTTGAAATTCTGAATCCATAAATGTAGGAATGGATAAGTTGCGGTCTTCAGGGAGAGGTTTTTTCCATCTCTAAAAGAGGTGGTAATATGTCTAACATTCTGCAAGTATATATTTAAAAATGGACTTAATGCAACAAGAAATCCAAATATCTCTTAAGACTACTTGTTCATGGTTTAAAAATATTCACCTTTCTGACTTAACTGTTTCAGAGCCCCTGTGCTCTGAAACCCTGTTCAGAGTGTGAACCATCAGACATCTCCTCCCACCCATCCCCATCATGAATTCTCAACACACCATGACAGGGAGAAGCACATATTCTGACTGACTTCAATGGAAAGACTTACTTCCCATGTCAAGTTAACAGTGAACCGTTCCTGGAGCAAGCGAATATGAGGACAAAATTTTGGCCAGTAGGACAAGTTCCTCAAGACAGAAACATTGGAGGAAAGGCAAAACACCACCCACATTTGCAGTGTGATATAAATAACTAATATTGGCAGAAAGTGAAACGACACTAAAAGTCGTCCTTAATTCTAGTACAAACAAGGTGCTCCCTGTTCAGTGAGTGGAAAAAATGAAGCCTGCTTTCTTATGAATGTGTACCTCATGACTTGATTCTCTGGTGTCTAGTAAAATCCAAGCTCCATTTAAAAGTTTTCTTGCATTTCATGCATTTAAGCCATCTCTCTCCTATGGTGTGAGGTCATCTGAAGCCTGTTCCTAAATGGAACATGCTAAAGAGTGCTTTTTTCTTCAGGCCAGCAATGCCTTTTACTGAACTTCTAGAATTTTCTTTCTGACACCCTTTTCTCACTGACTGAGGTTGGCCAACAGGTTCAGAAGTTATGGGTACAGTCAGACAGAGAGAAAGTCTAACAAGCACGGTCACACACAGATACACATATTTAGATAGGTATTATAATGTTACCAGTGATCTGACAGATTAATCTGGGCTACTTGCTGGTTCAATGCCAGCCCATAACAGGCCCACGTGCTCCTGGAAGACCACATGGGCTCCAATGATCTCCCACAACAAATGTCTCTCTTGTGTCTGAATTCTTCACTTCTAGCACAAGCTACCCTGATGAAACACCTCAAAATACAGGTGGGCCTGTCAACGCTGCCTTTTGTACATCCTTTCAATGATGTCCCACTTCTGTGATGTTTCACTATAGAGGGGGATTCCAAATCTCTCCTCTCTATTGTGCTAAGACTCTCATGGAAAGCCTGAAATATGTCTATTAAAATCACAGAGGATGAGCTTTGCAGGGAGTTATTTAACTTATGATTAAGGACAATTTTTCCAAGCCATTAATATCTAGGAGTTTCTTTTGTAACATTTCTTGACACATTTTTTATTTCTAAAAATGCGGCCTTGCTTATGGCTTCTAATGGCCTATTCTG
Organism: Syrrhaptes paradoxus; assembly: GCA_013400615.1. NCBI lineage: Eukaryota > Metazoa > Chordata > Aves > Pterocliformes > Pteroclidae > Syrrhaptes > Syrrhaptes paradoxus. The sequence goes on from VZTO01004843.1 coordinate 219,509, forward strand.
GAAATTTTAGCCGCCTTCAAATTGCAGGGAAAAAAGGAGTTCATGTGAAAAAGGAAGGTTTTTGTCTAACAGAGATGGGGACCCTGGTCTGAAAATTTCTCTGAGGCTGTGGAGGCCTGTGCTGCCTTCTGCCAGTAAGATTATGCTGTGCAAGTAGATTGTGACCCAAAAAAATGACTCAATTGTGTAAGATGAATGGATGCTGCCAGTTTGCAAGCACTGTAAAAACAAAGCATCATCTGGTCAGTGCCAGTTATTAGGCAATTTAACACAGAATCAAAAGAATCAAGGCAGTTACCTGATTTCTTCCATATCTGCTGAGTTAATCCTATATCATTTCTGGCCAGTCTTAAAACAGAGTGAGAATAAAGATTGCAGGAATAAATTAAAAGAGATCAGTGAGAAAGGATGCTAAATGTTCCTCATTAATCTGCCAGGGAAGCAAGATTAAAATAATTACAATTTAAAATTTTACACAGGTTTCATTAAACTCTATCCAGACTTTTCAATAAAGGATTACTGCTCAATGGCAATTGTTAGAGATGTTATCTAAGAGGGCGGATGTATTATCTGTATTTTATAGTCATATAAAAATCTAATAACTTTTGGTCACAATTAACTAACATAATTTTAAGCTGGAATATAGATTGGAAATCACACATGGCAGCCCTAGGTGATTAAGAGGAGATGTTGGGTTCTTCTAATGCCAGTTGGACATGAATACTCCAGGTACTTAGTTATCAGCCACCCTGCTCACTTTTGCCTAGTACGGGGAGCAGGCTTTGCAGACTGTTTTCCTCTTCTACCCAGGCTGACAAAGAAAGAAATTCAGTATTATCCACGTTCATGCTCACTACAGGTGTATCGATGTAGAGGAAGAGGAGCTTGTGTGGTTCAAGTTCTGAGTGTCGTTCTTTCAGAATCAGGAGGGGCAGAGGAGGACAGACAACTTCCTGTTCATGAATGGTGTGTGCAGATGGCACAGTTGGCGATGTGTGCCTAGTGCATTGATCATGCTATGTTATTTATTTACTCCGTCCTTTTCTGATGAGAAAAGGAAGCCTGAAATGAAAATTTCATTACTCTGAGAATGAAGTACCACAGATGTGAGACTGGCATTTGCAGTCCTGGCACAACGTGTGCTCTCTTAGGTGGACAACATGTAGCTGATCATGGGTAAAGGTTGTTTCTAGATCTAGAAGAGTATCCCAAGTTCTGGGATAAAACAAGATGTAAAGGTTTTATTGTTTTTCCAGATCCACCATGCAAAGCCCATTTCCATAGTCATTGACTGTTAAGATTCTGGTTTGTTTTGGTTTTTTTTTATATGCAGCCAAGTTTAGAAAAATTCTAGCAGAGAAACAGAGGGGGAAGGCACATTTGAGGAGAAAAGATAATCACATTTCTAATTCAGTGAATATTCTCTGAAATGCAACCTGTTTAAAGTTTCAAAGCTAGGAGAAAGCAAAGCTGTAAGTCTTTGTGAGTTGACACGAAGTTAGGGTAACAATTTTGACATAAAATGATTTTTTTGCATCTATATTCAATGGTCAACCATGGTTTTCCCTCAGGCAGAAAAAAATGAATCAGGTTGGCAACAATTAGAAATACTTTCTTAAATCTCTTTACTATTGTTTATGTCATTTGTTTTTCATTTGAGTTTCCTCTTGCCCTGCTTTATTCATGTTGACATCATTCTCCTGGTGAAAAATCTCCTTCCTATAAAATTTGGCAGTTAGAAGTTATTTAAAATGCAGAGTTCCTGAAAACAAGAATTAAAATATTTCAGAAGTTTGAAATTAATAATTGCAGTATTAAAATAAATAAGGAGGCTAAGCCATAAATTAATCTAGTTTTACCATAATATTGTTTTATTTTAAACCAAATAATTTTTACAGAAACAGAACTCTCTGCTCTGCTCACAAAATAGATGAAATGACACATACACTCTTGCTGGCATACTGTCATCCATTTTTTATTATATCCTACTGGAGATTCTCTTGTGTCTTTCTCCATTTTCGTGATGATCTTTTATTTCATTTCTGAATTGCTCCATTTCATTGTTACAAAAATATAATTAAAATTAAGGGAAGAAAAATAAAAGTTAGAAAATACATGTTAAATGAACAGACTTATTTTTACTGCTAGTAAGAATATTTTCTTTTCCTCCTAGTGGCCTGAACCAGATTTTTTTCCAAGAACCAGACAAAATTTTGAAGTTCAGTCCTTCAACTCTTCAAAAAAAGACAATTTTGAATTGTCCTTCATATCTATCTTGTTTATAATTTACTTTTTTACTTGTTGAGTACAAAATAAAATTTCACACAATAGTCAGAAAACGTATTATTTTCTCATTTGCTCAAACTTAAATGAAGTGGTATAATTTTTGTGTGTTATTTTAAAAGTACAGAAGAAAACCAGGTATATAGATACACCCTTTGCTGAATTTTTTTGCAAAGTAGGTAGTCTACAATTTATTTTTTAACTCCACTCAACACTGCAGACTTTATACTGAAGAACAAGTGAACCTTTGGCACGTTTCTGATTTCTGCTAAATACTTGCATGCTGTAGAATCCTGTTAAGTTTATTGCTGTGTATTTAAAGTCACGACATAAAAGGTATATTTTTGTAAAAAAAAAAAAAGGTAAAAAAGCAATGTCACAAAAGTGAGAGCTGGCTTTTGAAGAATAATACCAAAAGGCAGTACCAGATGAGACTTTTTCACACTTATGCCTAAGTTTAGCCACAGTAACAAAATGCTGTATAACAGTCAATTAATTAGGGGATTTTTTTGTGAGTGTAGAAAGTAAAATATTTGACAACATGGAGTAATGAGGTGGTAAAGGGAAGATCCTCTTCTTTCACAGAGGTTGTTGAGGCACGATTTGGCCTACTGTGGTGTCTGAATTTGAGCGTAGGTTCTATCCCTTCTAAGACCACACAGCTGAACCTCATTTTACCCTACTGCAAAGACAGGGATCTTCAGTTAGCATCTACCACACCCAGGACCCTTAATCTGTGTGTTGTATGGTGGCACCTCCCACAGTAAACATCCTAATACTCTCACAGAACCTTAAACTAATTGTTATTGAATGACAAACATATGGAACAACAATTCATATTTACTAGTATCAGCTGATTGCACTGACTACACTTAATCTTGTTTTCGCCACTTGATTTTGTTTTTTAGCGGAACTTTCACTGAAACAAACACTCTTTAAAAGTTATTTTGGGGGTACTGTATTTTTCTATTAAAGCATGCTTTCAAAACAATATTTTTGAAAAATAAAATTTATTTCAAAGTATCATATTTTGGAAGTAGGAATGAAATAAGTTAAAGAACTTCTGAAGTTCTTCCACAGACACTTTTCTTACTTGGAAGGTGCCTATATTCATAGCATCAAAGACCTAACGCCGTTGGCCTGTCTGCCCTGCTTTCCTCAGACCTTTAGGCTGAACTGTTCATGCAAACAGTCCCAAATGCATTTTACTCATCATGAGTCAGACTGGTTTCAAAGTTTAAGTAGGAGATCTTTGCTAGCTTAATTCATTTAGATGGAAATAGGTAAGGGAAAACTCACCTAAAGAGCTGAGGAGGCAGATTTTAGTGAGGTGGTTACTGCCGCTAGGATGGTGCCAAGCAGTATGGAGTAGGTTGGAAGGTGAGGCTGAGACAAGTGCAAGAGGATTAGCAGCCAAGCCTGTAGCTCCACTGCTTATTCTGTGCACTGGGACTTAGTCTTGTGTGTCAGCAAGGATGAGACAACATTCTTCTGGACCAACACTCTTTTCAGGTGCTTGAGGTAAAGAAGAAAGTTGAATAGTTCCTAATTTGGTGGTTCCAGTGTGGGATGGAAACACGAGGTCAAATAGTGGTGTGGGTTATTCTCCACCAGTAAGAAGCCACCAAGTTTTGGATTTGAATCCTAAATGACGGGGTTATCATTGATTAAGCTTATTGATAGTGAGACACTCTTGCTATACCCTTGGAGTCTGGGAACGTTCAGGCTTGGAGTCTAGATTTGTGGAAATCTTTGATTTGATTCACACTTGCTACTTGTGTACTTGCTGCCAACATTGTTTAGATAATGCAGCACATCTGACAGGCTCTGTAGGAAAAGCATGTCAAACAATGATGCTCTTTGTTGTGGCCTGGCTGGAATGTTAAACCAGCCTTTAAACTACAGTGGAGTCAAGAAAAGATTAAAACATTTTTTAACAAAGGCTTCAAATGCAGAAATTAAGCAACTTAGTCCTTCCACATGACAACCCTTGGACCAGAGCCAAGGTAACATTTACAATGTATTGAAGGGGCTCATTCATCCTGCAGATAGAGATTTTTTGTTTTGTTTTGTTTGTTTTAAAAAGGGAACATATTTTCAGCACAAAATCTTGATCTGCCCAAGAGTGCCAGGATCACACTACGTGTTAATTCCTAAAAGGATTTTATTGCTCATGTGAATATAACAAGACAGATATTACACTCTTTTTATTATATACTTTTGGTCTGTATCATTAGATACATCTGAAGTCTGGTGACGTCACTGATTGCTTTGACCTCCTGTGTAACCTAGACCAAAGAACATCAGACAATATTTTGCATCAAGTTTCAGGTAAAGTGCTTTTTTTAAGACATCTGATACTAATTTAAAATCTTCAAACCAGATCCCACAAAGACATGCAAGCATTTTTGAAAAAAAACCCAAAACCATACAGGACTTGTTTTTAGAAGATTCTTTTAGAAATGATTCAAGAAAAAAAAGCAACTTTCATGTAAGACTCCAGTAGTTACTACACTTGGGAAGTGTGAATACTTGAATCTCTTCACTCCAGATAAACGTCTGCTTGCTGCCTCTGATGAGACTGTCTTAAGCACCAAACAATAAGCTCATTGATGAAGGGAGCTTCATTCTGCTGAAGGTGATTCCTTACACCAAGAGAAGACTGAGCAAGATAGCACATAACTCTACCCTAGCAGAAGCGAGGCCTGGGGAGGAATGAGGCTTGGGGAGGATTTTTCTATAAGAAACACAAATGAAACCAGATAAATTTGTCAATTAGGTTGTACCTGAATAGGGGCTTCATAGATTGTAACTTTGAATTTGTGATTGAATTATACCCATCTTGACTTAAATGCCAAAAATAACTTCTCAGAGGAAATGCAACGCGAGAGACAATCCACCATATCAAGATAAACTAAGTAGTACTAAGATGTAGGTATTTTGATGGACTTAATAGAACATAAACTCCTCTTATTTAACTAGGTGAATAAAATTTCAAGAAAAATATGCTTTCTTTTTCTATGAAGAAGAAATGAAATCATATTCTGTTTCTCAGATGATGCAAGAACAACAGCTAGAAAGGACACCAGTAAACTGATTATGAACATGTATGTGGTTCTGTGAGTGGAAATGTCTTCTCCATTACAGTTGCAGTAACATCAAAAGGATTCCTGAACACTGACTGATTTTAAGGTTGAATGAACAGATACAAGTGCATCACCATTTTCCAGCTATATGCACCTGCCAATGGTTGACTCAACCAGCAGTCTAAATTCCCCATCCAAGGTATATACAGACTGCCACTTCACAGCCTTGCAAGTATCCCTCTGTTTTTTTCAGATGCATCCCTTTAACTCAAAGCAGAACAAACTAGCAGTCCCTCCACCCCGTACTGCAGCTGCTCTCACTCTGCTCCAGTAATCACCTACCTGCTCCACCTTCTTCTATTCAGTGCTCATGCAGGGTATTTTTTTCACTGCAAGGGTGGGCCACAAAGTCTTTTGCATGACTCTTTCGCTTGTTCTCTTCTCCACGGCACTATTGGGATTAAGAATTAGGAATTACATTAATAAACAACAAAATCTCACAGTGCAAAACCTTGCCTTTAATCATTTAATAAGTGTGCAGTTGGACATTTCTGTCCCCAGCTGGGTCTTTGCATTAGACAACAGACTTATTATGGGCTACAAAACTGTGTGGAGAGACATAGTAGTGATACAGTATTCACAACTATATTCAAAGATCTGCTCTTTTTGTCACAGCTTCCTTCATACTTTTTCATATTTCAGGTTAATGTGACATTTTTTACAAAAGATTTGAACTTGCATTGAGCTCAATAGCAAATATCTCAGTTTACTGTTTGACTACTATTATTTAGTACGGTTTCTCACAAATATTTGAGCATCTAATAAAGATTATTAGGAGAGGAAATTGTTTTCATTGAGAATAATAGCAATTCCTATGTGATAGTGTCACCTGTAATTGGAATGACAAAGTGATTAAAAATATATAAATGAAATTTCGCAATTATATTCTGGTTGTTTCAAAGTGCTTTATGAATATAGGAGAGCAAAAATTGGGATGTTTCGGTCTGGTGGCTCACATATCTGCTAAAATGTAAGGGAAGAAAATCAGTTATGGTGAAAGCAGAATTTCTCATTTTGGGGAGAGAGGTTAAACTACTCTCTCCCTATTAAGATTTTATGAATTTGAAACATATTTATTCAGTCCACAATTAAATATTTTGGTTTGTTACATATTTCAAAGTTATTTAAATCCTGTATTTTTCCTTCTTTCATGTAAATATTTGGTGAAAAATGTTGCCTGACACAAAAGCCCAGAACTTTTACTCAAAAATATCAAAGCAAAGTTCTCAGCATTTCAAAATATTTCCAGGTATAGTTTTTTTTCAAATACTTTTTGTTTCCAAAGTTGGGTTTTTTTGCCAAATTTGCTATTCATTAAAAATTTTGCCCCAGATCATTTGCAAACATAAGCATACCCACATAACACCCTTTGAGGCAGCAAAGTGTCGTTGGCCTATTCCAGTAAAGCAAGATGCCAAACTACTTCTGGGGAAGGACGGGAGAAATTAGTTTCATCTACTGAAATAACTCAAGTCCACAAGCTCAGCTTCCCACCAAAGGTTCTTGGCATGCTGCAGACTTCAAGCTCTTACTAGTCTACAAGCTTCTTGCTCCGAGGTCTGGTGTTCCCCACAGTATACCAGTAGGTCTTTTCCCATGACAACATACCACAGCTCCCTTCCAGCCTCCATACCTGAACCTTCTTCCCACGTAAACAGGACAAGGAGGATGGTGCGTACCCAAATCTTAACACGGTATGAGGCTGGGAAGCAGACAGCCTCAGGATTTGAATTAATTTGCAGGTTAAACTCTAGGGATATACAGTTATGTCTCTCCATTTGACCTAAGCTTCTCCAACATCTTCCTTCAACCCCTCCTCTGGCTCTTCGCCCGGAGGAAGGGACAGCTGGATGGGGTCAGGCACCAGGGATCACAGCTTTTACAAGCCATTTGTTTCACATATCTTCTCTTCACATAGACCTGTTACAGACAGTTATGGGAGGAGAGAGGAAGGTAGAAGCACATCTTTGCCCAGACAGGAGAGTGGATTAGGTATAAGATGTGTATACCTAGGGTGGAGGCATTTGCTCCACCTGTGTACATACCAGCATGAGTTGTGTGCATATATAGGTCTTGAGTGGGGATGACAGTCTTGTCTTTATCTGTCAGATAAACAGAGCACACTGTTCTTGAAGTCAAAGATAGAGCAAGGAAACAAAACCAAGTTGGGGAACTCAGTTCTGTTAGTAAATGTGACAGTTGCCAAGTGTTATTCTGTGGTCTCTTGAGGTATTGTGCCAAAGGTAAGAGAAAGAAAAGAATGAACTATCCAGGCAAATGGATACAAAATGCATGGATCAAATTAATGAACAGAAAAAAAAATTGCTTTTTACAAAAAATAAGCTGACTCAAGCACTGTTTGACACAGTCAGTGATAGGTAGGAACAATAATCTACTTTTATTAGTATTTGGCCTGACCTACCTGGCCTTAGAAAAGGGCCTTAATTATTTTCTTTAATTAAATGAGCTAGACGTATAAATTAGTTTACCCATATGAGATATTCCCGTGAAATTATTATAAATTTGTTAGCAATATCAACACAATTGTGCTGGTTTTGACTGGGATAGTTATTTTTCTTCACTATAGCTAGTATGGGGCTGTGTTTTGGATTTGTGCTGAAAGCAGTGTTAATAATATAGACATGTTTTGGTTACTGCCGAGCAGTGCTCACACAGAGTCGAGGCCTTTTCTGCTTCTCACCCCACCCCACCAGTGAGGAGGCTGGGGGTGCACAGGAAGCTAGGAGGGGACACAGCTGGGACAGCTGACCCCAACTGACGAAAGGGATATCCCATACCATATAATATCATGCTCAGCATATAACACTGGGGGAAGAAGAAGGAAGCGGAGGGATGTTCGGAGTTATGGCCATCTTTCTTCCCAAGTAACCGTTATGTCTGATGGAGCCTTGCTTTCCTGGAGACGGCTGAACACCTGCCCACTAATGGGACGTAGGCAATGAATTCCTTGTTTTGCTTGCTTGGTGTGTGTGGCTTTTGCTTAATTTATTAAACTGCCTTTATCTCAACCTACAAGTTTTCTCACTTTTACTGTTCCGATTATCTCCCCCATCCCTCTGAGGGAGAGTGAGTGAGTGGCTGTGTGGTGCTTACTGCTGTCTGGAGATAAATCATGACAGTCTTTTTGGGCACCCAGCATGGGGCTCAAAGGGTCTGAGATAACAACAGGTTTGATTGGAATGTGCTAGATTGAATTCATAGCTGTTATTGCTATTTAGCTATTAATCGGCAGGTTCCTGTGCTTGCTGTGGGGCTTGCTTGCCTTACTGTAAATTAGAGTCTAGTCCTCATTAGCGGCTGCTTTTTGCTTTCACTGCTTGCTGTACTGCTGTATTGCTTATCATCTTACTCTGCTGTACCTGGGAACATTTTGATAACAGCAGTGGCGATGCGCCTGGGCTGGCAGATGGCCAGGGCACCACTGCTGTTTCTGTGCTGCTGTTCTGGGCAGGCTGGAACTTCAGTGTGAACTAGAGTTGAAGGGACTGTGACCTCTGGATGAGTGCTTGATGTATTTGCCTGATGTCATGCCAGGTAAATCACTGGTTTTAACTTCGTCATCCTCTGTGCTTCTTCCCAGGGGTCTGATGGCTCCAGGGATTGCTGGTAGAATATGGAGTCTTTCACCTGCAAGGTCTTTGGTCTGTATCCACAGTAAGCTGAAAAGTGTAAAATCTTCCCTATCTGTTTTTATGTTCCCAGTGCATATATTGTAAGAGAAGACAGAAGGAGCTCTTTGCAGTATGCAACAAAATGTTTAATTACTCTGCAATCCTGCGTGCCATTTAGGGCCTTAGGTGTTTAGCTGAAGCTCACATAGGCAATGAAACCCATCAACGTTGGCAGTAATTGGAACTCCTGAGAACAGTTTCAGCATTTGTCTTTCTACCTGCCACTTCAAAGTCGAGTGCTGTTCTGCCAAAAAGATACTCCCAAGTGACAACGAAACAGAACACCAGCACACCATGGAGAAATTCCTGTTGACTCCATCATATATAGACTGAATTTGGGTTCCAACACTGTCCATCTGGATCACTTTAAAAACCATTCTTATAAATCTTGTATGTTTTCTGTTACTAAAGAAGACCACCTTCATGTGTAAAACTGCTTCTTATATGAAGGCTTATGCCCTGTTTCATTAAATGATAAAACAGAAAGAAGAGTAGATACCATCTTAGAATTCATAGGGTTATGACAGAGGCTTTTAAATGCTCTGAATAAACCAAAAACCATAACAGGGGTTTTACTGACAAGCAGGCAAGGAAAAGATTAGATTAAATGAAATAGCTTTCTCTCTGTATTAGTTTAACAGTTGCACCAATGGAGAGAAAAGGACAAAACAGGTTGAATAGCTTTGAAATATTTCTTTGCTTTCCATAATTTGCATCTAACATGTAACCCAGCTATAAACAACCATTGATACTGGTGCAAATCACAAGGTGATGTGACTGAAAGAGCGGACAGTTAAATAGAAAATTATAGTCACAATGAGTAATTTAAAGAATTAAATCAATTTATATTGAGATATCAGCAAAAGAACATAGATTATACCGTAGAGACCTGGTTTCTTCCTACAGATTTTCATACTTGTAGAGTTTCATGGACGTTTATATTTAGAACTCCTGACATGGACTTAAAAATGCAGTACTGTACTAAACTCTACAATACTTCTTCCATGACAAGACGTGATTAGCCACTGCCTCTGCTCACTGAACATCTTCCTCTAACACACAGGTTAGTCCCTTCTCTGTGGGGACTCGGGCACTAACCTTCCTTCCATGAACTCTGAGTCTGGCTCTTTGCTTAACAGGGAAGACTTAATAGTTCTTCTGCAGCCAGTGCTCTTGCTAAACCTCGACCTTGATAAAGAATTGAAAAATTTTCCAGGTAGAAAATGATCGATTCAGTCAACACACTTGCTTTTCAGAGATGCTGTAAAGTATTTGACTGTAATGGTGGACGGGGATGATCAGACCCCACCAAAAAGACTTGTAAATAGTTAAAGATGGATATCAGCAGTAGCAACAAAGCTTTGCTACTAATGTGAACCAGTTCAGTTTAAAAACCCTATTTGAACAACTAAATACCATGAAATAAAAATAGAGTGTCGACAGCATTTGTCTACATGGGTTTCAAAGCACTTGTTGTTGACTCAGATTGGTTTGTAAGAAATTACCACTTCGCTTACAATGGAGCATGCTGTGGGATTAAAAAGAACACAATACCTAAACCATGATCTGCCTCAGAACTATCTCAGTCATTAAATCACCCCTCTGTAATAAGTGGTTGCCTATATCCTAAAGGAGTCTTTGCTCTTTATGATAAGAGTCAAACACACTGTCAGTGACTATAACACCAGAGCAGAAGAACTTGTTTTTCTATAAATATTTAATTTCTCATTCTTGAAAAGCTAATCCATGTAAGCTTTTCCATAGTTGACTGGGAAATAAAAAGTTCCCTGCTACTAATAATGTATCTGGCACCTTAAAATACCCTGTACCTGAGGGCCTGGGTATCTGAAGTATTTGTTTAAATAGTCTGCTCTATGTGTCGGGGGTCCGAGCTGGCCTCATCTGAATAATTTTCATCTATTTCACTGAACTAAGAGCTCCAAACTAAGAGCATAGCAAAAGTCATAAAAACCTAGACTGTCACCCACTCTGAGCCACAGCCTTCACATTTTGCCCATTTAAACCTTCCTCACATTTCTAATGATATCTTACCTGCACCTTGCAAAACTGAATGCCTATTTTCTGTCCAGTTGTTCGAAAGAGAAAAAGGCCATCTGAACCCACTGAAATACAAAATGTGTCTGTAGTGGCAACTGTACACTTTGGTTCTTGTCTATGGGTTTGACTTTGGTCCTGGTGTACAGGATTAACTTGCTAGTACAGCAAGTGTTGGAAAGGATCTGACAATTTGGACAGGGAAAGGATAGGCAAGTGTTCTTGTTTTTTTTCAATTCCTGTAGTGAAGAAGCTAATCTTTCCTGGTTCTAGTGGACAAGATTTTTGTACGTGTGACAATAGGTTTCTCTTTCAAGAAAGCTTGCCTTCGTGAACCAGATGCTTTCCCAACCAGTAACAGAGGCACTCACACAGTCCCACCGACTGTTAGTGGAACGGGCATCTGGGAGTGGAAATGGGAGACGTGGAGACTGTGGCACTACAGAGAGTAGCGAAATGCCTGATTCTTGCCCCTGCAAGATAAGCTGGGGATATAATTTGAGAGAAATAAAAATTCAGATAGTCCTCAGTGCTTCTGAACACATCTGTTGGACTAGGTGGCTGCATTAAACATGGATACAAGTCTTGTTGTCCAAGCACCATTCTTTTACAAAATACATGTTGCAACACAAGCCCGTACACAGATGCTGGTCTTGCTGCAGAATTCTCATATGCTTTTATTCATCCTGGGCCTGATTCTGTGAGGAAACAAATCATCACGAAACTCCCTTTAAGTTCAGTGGAAACTGAGGGCCTGAAAAGTATTTTAAATATTGTGCTTTATTGTAACTTTTTTTTTTTTTTGAGCCTTTCATTTTCAAGTCATCTTTGAAGCCTTAGTGCTGCTATGGCTTTAGCTTTAAGGAATGGTTGTGCTCCATTTTAACCTTTCACATTTTATTAGCAAAATCAAAACCAGGACAATTAGATACCTCCTGATTTTCATTTGTTTTAATATTAAGGGAATGTTTGAAATGGCACAAGTCTTGGGGAAAGTACTTCAAGCCGTAGCTGTAGCAGCACTGGAGTTCTGGACACAGACATCAAAGATGAAAAGAAGGAAAAAAAATTGAAGCCGATAATTCTTTACATTTGGGGATACTTTTGAGTAATTTTGTTACATATATCAAAAAAAAAAGACTAAGAAAAGAGAACTAACAGCTGTTCAAAACCAAAATAGTTTGAACTTGCAACTAAGCTAAGATATTCCTATTTTGTCTTCTTTGGGGAAGACATGGGAAATAAAATTTTCCAGCAACAGTGGAAGGTTGAGTAAGCAGGCATTCAGGACAATACCTACCAAACAATCTCCACCACTGGCTTCCTGTATGACCATTAGACAACTATTTAATATTTTGCTCTTGGTCTTAGACTCAGATTTTTCCACTTGCACTGACAATTATAGGTTGGCTTGTAGGGCTGGTAATCCTACTTGTGTTTAAGATAGATACGAATGGTCCATGTCTTAAATGCTCAAACCACAGAGTTTTTACTGTTTGTTGCCTTAATAATGACACATTAAATCAAAGCATGGCAATAAATATATGTATCTCATATGTGAAGTCTCTCTTTTGTTCATATTCTTTCCCCTTATGTTGGACCTGAATAATATAGACCCATATAGCTTAAAAAAACAGTAAAAGACATATTATATCATTGTCAATTGTCTCTTCATTCCTTTTGCTTGCTGTGCCTCTCTGAAACTTAATTTGCAAACTCCTTGGGATTCAGATCATGGCTGAAATTATGACCCTGTTGGGTTAAGGGAATTTTGCATTTGTATTAGTAAGTGCTTCGTAACCTTTATGGTAAGACTTAAGAGAATATTAAGGAAAATTCCCTTTTTCAGCGTTCCCTGGCAGTGCTGGACATTGGTAGGCGAAAGTTTTGAGGAGTTTGCAGGCAGGAAAAACAGAAACATTATTAATTGATTCTTGCCTCAAAAGGTGTTAGGGTTTCACTCAAACAAACCTGTGCAGAAGGTGAGTATGAGCTATTAGCTACTAGTAGAATGTTGAAGAAGGTGAAAAATAAGCAAGCAGACTGGTTGAACACTAGTAGAGGTAGTCAGCAAGGATAAGACTTTCAGTTATTTTATTAAAATGTCTTTTTCAAAGATTAAAACCATTAATAAATTAGAAATTTGAGAAGTTATTTTCATTATAGCAGTTCAGGACAGGTCTTTACAGCTACATGACATCCTTCCATTATGCATTTTACTGTCTCCTACCCACATTAGGAATAAAGAAAATTTTATCTTTTCTTTTGTTGGCAGTAACATTTGATGCATGTGATACTTAAAAAAATGTGTCTAGGAAAAAAGTAATTCTGCAACACTCACTAGTGAGAGAGCATTCACTTTGCCAAGTTCTGTAGATCCTCCTAATTTACCACCAGCTCTTCTTTGCTAATAAACATCTTTGAAAGTTGGATATTGTGTCAGCTTATCAGCATTCTTCTCTCTTTCTTTGAACAAAAAACCAGTAGTGAATACCACTTATTCTATAGTATAGTAGGTTTTGAAAAGTAATTAGAATCTATTTTGTGACAGGTAAGTAAGATTTTGGAAGAGCTTGTCAACATCTGTAGGTCTTGGTGTGATGCTTCACCTAATGAAATGTGATGCTTTATATTCCATGCCAAAATACAAACTGTGGCTGATTTCTTATCTTTTGTGATTGCACTGGGTCTGGTTGGGATTGAGTTACTTTTCTTCATGGTAGCTTGTACAGTGCTATGTTTTAGATTTATGACCAAAACAGTGTTGATAACATGCAAATGTTTTAGCTGCTGCTGAAAAGCAGTTGCACAGAGTCAAGGTTTTTACCAGCCAGTGGGGATAGGCAAGAGCTTAGGAGGGGACAGCCACAACAGCTGATCCAAATTGACCAAAGAGGTACTCTGCATCATATAATGTCATGTTCAGCAACAAAACTGAGTGAGTTTTTCCAAAGTAGCTGTTGCTTGGAGACTGTCTGGCATCGGTCTGCTGGTGGGAGGTAATGAGTGATTGCCTCTGCACCATTTTTATTTATTATTATTTTTTCTTCACTTCTAAAACTGTCTTTATCTCTCCCCATAAGTTTTTCTTACTTTTGCCCTTATGATTCTCTACCCAGTCCTGCTGGGAGGAGCAAGCAAGCTGCTGGGGCCTTGGCTGGGGTAAGCCCACAACAATGATCCAAAATAAATGTTAAAAGTGTTCAGTACCACAGCTCCTGCATTTCAACAGTGATGTGAATAATATTTTTATATTCCCAAACAAATGCAAAAATGTGCCTATCTGACTTACCAAAGTCTCTGGCTTCCAGTCTGTCTGGCTTGTAGGTTTTTATTCTGTCTCTTGGCAGGTGAGCTACATAGGACAAAGGCATGAAGCCCCCTGCCACAGTGGCCTCCCCTTTGAGGTTGTTTTCCAGATCTGTTAGAACCTTGGTGGTGTTCTCTTGCAGAGGGGTTCCAATTTGATTCTTCTCTCTCCTCCTGCTGAAGGAATGTTTGCCAATTATCATATCACATGGATAGCCACTTAAAGAGGAAAAGGGCACAGAAAAAGCCCTGTCCTTCCCCTCTTTCTCTGTGTTCTTTCATTGTGTCCATTTGTGAATTTTGTCCCCATGATCAACACTGCATTGACAGTGAAAGGAGTCTGTGCACCTGAAATTCTGTGTGGAGAAGGAGCTGAGCAGCCACGAAAAGTAGCAAGGAGGACTAAATGACAACAGTTATTACAGTCCTAACTAATTGATTCCATTCTACACAGAACACATGGAAACAGGTCTGTGTGGACACAATAATAACTATAGATAACTTCTATAGAGTGAAAAAGATTTATTTAATGGATGTAAATAAACATGAAACGCCATGGATTTTACTTCACACAGGGAAGAAAAACAGTCAGGTAAATTCAGTAACTGGATGTATTTCTATGGTCTATGCTTTCTGTGCAAGAAGTTACAGCAGGTGTTCCAGGGATTTCTTCCAGTCCTAATCTCCAAAAATGCAGTTTTATGCAAACCTTTTTGTATGCATCTATGCTCAAAACAATTTTTCTTGCTTGCTTTTTTTTTTTCTATCCTTTTAACCAGAACCCTACTCTTGCTGATTGGTCAGGAATTCTTTGCCTTTCTGAAGTAGTTTTTCCCAAAGGATTCCATCCCTTCCACCAATGGCTCCTTGTTCTGCCTCCTGAATGACAGAATGTGGATTAAAAGAACGAATATATCAAATTATGCGGTGGGGAAAGGGATATTCTGGCTTAAAACTGAATTTTCTCTCCCTCACTTTGGTCTGTGTTCCACCTCCAACCATAACTCATTGCTTCTCTCCTCCGCAGCACAAAGGGTGTTCCAGACGGTAACGGGGTAATGAGATACACACGGGCCCTGCAGTTCTCAAAATGCAACTCTAGGAAGCAAAATGGTCCCACTGCTCTAATGAAGGTAGGGCATAAGGCCAACCTGGTAGAGAATTCATTTTGTTTTCCAAATTATTCCTGGCCATTAGAAGTTTTGAAAATATTACAAGGTGGACTGGAATCTCCAAAAAGATTTATTGTTTTACTAAAACTTCAAATGGAGCCAATAATCTATTGGCACTTTAAAAATAAACAGCAACCAGGAAAGCACTGAATCCACTAGACATATAGTTTTATACTGAGGTGTGAATGAATGACTACGACAGAGTCTCTTGGAGTTTCTAGCTGAAAAGCAGGCTGGTTTCTGCTTAATTCCCAAGTCATGTATGTGTACTTAGACAAAGATGGTTGGTGCATCACTGACCAGATCTGCCAACATACTTTAGCCCTGACCTGTAAAATAAATTGCACTTCATTCAATCACTGGGTTTGGTCTCCTCTGATTTATAAAGCTATGTCTTGGGCAAAATGGTGTCAAATTGTGCTGTGAATTTAGTCCATAAATTCACACCAATATTTGTTTTTATCAGTATCAGATCAGTCCTGGCTGTTCTCCTTACAAGTGTAATCCCCGTGACAGAGTAACTGTTTTTATTTCCACTGAAAATAACTCTGAAAATTTTCAGTAAAAGATGGACCTGAACCAAAATACAGCTTCTAATCAGTTCTGTGCACCTTCTTGCCCTACAGCAACTAAAAAAGAATATTTTCTTTGTTTTAGTTTAGCAGCCAAATTGAAAGTGACCTACAAAAGAGATAAATGGTTTCTGCAGTGTTCCTTTTGTGGTTTATTTAAGAAGATTTTTNGCAAATGTTTTAGCTGCTGCTGAAAAGCAGTTGCACAGAGTCAAGGTTTTTACCAGCCAGTGGGGATAGGCAAGAGCTTAGGAGGGGACAGCCACAACAGCTGATCTGAATTGACCAAAGAGGTACTCTGCATCATATAATGTCATGTTCAGCAACAAAACTGAGTGAGTTTTTCCAAAGTAGCTGTTGCTTGGAGACTGTCTGGCATCGGTCTGCTGGTGGGAGGTAATGAGTGATTGCCTCTGCACCATTTTTATTTATTATTATTTTTTCTTCACTTCTAAAACTGTCTTTATCTCTCCCCATAAGTTTTTCTTACTTTTGCCCTTATGATTCTCTACCCAGTCCTGCTGGGAGGAGCAAGCAAGCTGCTGGGGCCTTGGCTGGGGTAAGCCCACAACAATGATCCAAAATAAATGTTAAAAGTGTTCAGTACCACAGCTCCTGCATTTCAACAGTGATGTGAATAATATTTTTATATTCCCAAACAAATGCAAAAATGTGCCTATCTGACTTACCAAAGTCTCTGGCTTCCAGTCTGTCTGGCTTGTAGGTTTTTATTCAGTCTCTTGGCAGGTGAGCTACATAGGACAAAGGCATGAAGCCCCCTGCCACAGTGGCCTCCCCTTTGAGGTTGTTTTCCAGATCTGTTAGAACCTTGGTGGTGTTCTCTTGCAGAGGGGTTCCAATTTGATTCTTCTCTCTCCTCCTGCTGAAGGAATGTTTGCCAATTATCATATCACATGGATAGCCACTTAAAGAGGAAAAGGGCACAGAAAAAGCCCTGTCCTTCCCCTCTTTCTCTGTGTTCTTTCATTGTGTCCATTTGTGAATTTTGTCCCCATGATCAACACTGCATTGACAGTGAAAGGAGTCTGTGCACCTGAAATTCTGTGTGGAGAAGGAGCTGAGCAGCCACGAAAAGTAGCAAGGAGGACTAAATGACAACAGTTATTACAGTCCTAACTAATTGATTCCATTCTACACAGAACACATGGAAACAGGTCTGTGTGGACACAATAATAACTATAGATAACTTCTATAGAGTGAAAAAGATTTATTTAATGGATGTAAATAAACATGAAACGCCATGGATTTTACTTCACACAGGGAAGAAAAACAGTCAGGTAAATTCAGTAACTGGATGTATTTCTATGGTCTATGCTTTCTGTGCAAGAAGTTACAGCAGGTGTTCCAGNGGTGTTCCAGACGGTAACGGGGTAATGAGATACACACGGGCCCTGCAGTTCTCAAAATGCAACTCTAGGAAGCAAAATGGTCCCACTGCTCTAATGAAGGTAGGGCATAAGGCCAACCTGGTAGAGAATTCATTTTGTTTTCCAAATTATTCCTGGCCATTAGAAGTTTTGAAAATATTACAAGGTGGACTGGAATCTCCAAAAAGATTTATTGTTTTACTAAAACTTCAAATGGAGCCAATAATCTATTGGCACTTTAAAAATAAACAGCAACCAGGAAAGCACTGAATCCACTAGACATATAGTTTTATACTGAGGTGTGAATGAATGACTACGACAGAGTCTCTTGGAGTTTCTAGCTGAAAAGCAGGCTGGTTTCTGCTTAATTCCCAAGTCATGTATGTGTACTTAGACAAAGATGGTTGGTGCATCACTGACCAGATCTGCCAACATACTTTAGCCCTGACCTGTAAAATAAATTGCACTTCATTCAATCACTGGGTTTGGTCTCCTCTGATTTATAAAGCTATGTCTTGGGCAAAATGGTGTCAAATTGTGCTGTGAATTTAGTCCATAAATTCACACCAATATTTGTTTTTATCAGTATCAGATCAGTCCTGGCTGTTCTCCTTACAAGTGTAATCCCCGTGACAGAGTAACTGTTTTTATTTCCACTGAAAATAACTCTGAAAATTTTCAGTAAAAGATGGACCTGAACCAAAATACAGCTTCTAATCAGTTCTGTGCACCTTCTTGCCCTACAGCAACTAAAAAAGAATATTTTCTTTGTTTTAGTTTAGCAGCCAAATTGAAAGTGACCTACAAAAGAGATAAATGGTTTCTGCAGTGTTCCTTTTGTGGTTTATTTAAGAAGATTTTAAAAATATTTATTTTAGAGTACTTTCAGCAATTTTTGTCTAGTCTACTTTTTCTAACATTTCATGGATAAGTGAAAGCAATATGCCATACAGTATGCAAGGAAAAAAAGTATATAAAAGTATATACCGTGGCTTAAATAACAGCCTTTTCCATTTGTTAACACATAGAAAGAAAAGATGACTTTGGGAAGGACTTAACAGTCTGCTTTTTCAATTAAAATCAGAAGTAGTCCATAGTTACACCTTAGATCCCTAACGGGTCTAAGAAAAATCATCAAAAAGCAAACAAACAGCACTAGAGCTCTGATCATTCACGTTTTCATTGTGTAAAGAGGCTTTTGAATCAAGCAAAAAAATTTATAAATGGTTCAGACAGTCTGGAAGAGTGAAGTTTCAAAAGTCCAAGCAGAGGTTCAGGACCAGCCCTTAGGATTTGTGTAGCAACCAGCCAATTTGTTGTGTATATTAGGAGTGGGAAATGTTAATCCTTCAGTACCGAGGAGCCAGTGAAACCATGTTCAGTAAGTCTCATAGATCTGAGGATGTCACTACTGGCATTTAGAAGTGCTGTTTGGGCACAGTTTTCATTACTCTTTAAGGACCTCAAGGGTTTGAGATGCATTTCTTCAGCAATCTGAGACTACTCCTTTGTACTGCATCATGTACTTGTTTTTCGAAGAGAACCTGCATGATCTGCATGGCCACAGAGCTCACACATCTTCCATATGCTGAAGGTTTTGCTCCACACTCAGATTTCCAAAAGAATAATCTCATATTTTTGGTTAGCTTTTTCTTGTTGGCAGCAGGAGGCTCTGAGGTGCATAGGAAATTGTTTATGCAGCCTACTGCCCTTTTTCCATTGTGCCATGGGATGGCTTCAACACACAGTCCTCATTCTTCTGTTACTGGCAGTTGATCTCACATTCCCCTTGGTAATAGCTGTGAGTAGGACAGCACGCCTTCTGGATGNTCTGTGTGGACACAATAATAACTATAGATAACTTCTATAGAGTGAAAAAGATTTATTTAATGGATGTAAATAAACATGAAACGCCATGGATTTTACTTCACACAGGGAAGAAAAACAGTCAGGTAAATTCAGTAACTGGATGTATTTCTATGGTCTATGCTTTCTGTGCAAGAAGTTACAGCAGGTGTTCCAGGGATTTCTTCCAGTCCTAATCTCCAAAAATGCAGTTTTATGCAAACCTTTTTGTATGCATCTATGCTCAAAACAATTTTTCTTGCTTGCTTTTTTTTTTTCTATCCTTTTAACCAGAACCCTACTCTTGCTGATTGGTCAGGAATTCTTTGCCTTTCTGAAGTAGTTTTTCCCAAAGGATTCCATCCCTTCCACCAATGGCTCCTTGTTCTGCCTCCTGAATGACAGAATGTGGATTAAAAGAACGAATATATCAAGTTATGCTGTGGGGAAAGGGATATTCTGGCTTAAAACTGAATTTTCTCTCCCTCACTTTGGTCTGTGTTCCACCTCCAACCATAACTCATTGCTTCTCTCCTCCGCAGCACAAAGGGTGTTCCAGACGGTAACGGGGTAATGAGATACACACGGGCCCTGCAGTTCTCAAAATGCAACTCTAGGAAGCAAAATGGTCCCACTGCTCTAATGAAGGTAGGGCATAAGGCCAACCTGGTAGAGAATTCATTTTGTTTTCCAAATTATTCCTGGCCATTAGAAGTTTTGAAAATATTACAAGGTGGACTGGAATCTCCAAAAAGATTTATTGTTTTACTAAAACTTCAAATGGAGCCAATAATCTATTGGCACTTTAAAAATAAACAGCAACCAGGAAAGCACTGAATCCACTAGACATATAGTTTTATACTGAGGTGTGAATGAATGACTACGACAGAGTCTCTTGGAGTTTCTAGCTGAAAAGCAGGCTGGTTTCTGCTTAATTCCCAAGTCATGTATGTGTACTTAGACAAAGATGGTTGGTGCATCACTGACCAGATCTGCCAACATACTTTAGCCCTGACCTGTAAAATAAATTGCACTTCATTCAATCACTGGGTTTGGTCTCCTCTGATTTATAAAGCTATGTCTTGGGCAAAATGGTGTCAAATTGTGCTGTGAATTTAGTCCATAAATTCACACCAATATTTGTTTTTATCAGTATCAGATCAGTCCTGGCTGTTCTCCTTACAAGTGTAATCCCCGTGACAGAGTAACTGTTTTTATTTCCACTGAAAATAACTCTGAAAATTTTCAGTAAAAGATGGACCTGAACCAAAATACAGCTTCTAATCAGTTCTGTGCACCTTCTTGCCCTACAACAACTAAAAAAGAATATTTTCTTTGTTTTAGTTTAGCAGCCAAATTGAAAGTGACCTACAAAAGAGATAAATGGTTTCTGCAGTGTTCCTTTTGTGGTTTATTTAAGAAGATTTTTAAAATACTTATTTTAGAGTACTTTCAGCAATTTTTGTCTAGTCTACTTTTTCTAACATTTCATGGATAAGTGAAAGCAATATGCCATACAGTATGCAAGGAAAAAAAGTATATAAAAGTATATACCGTGGCTTAAATAACAGCCTTTTCCATTTGTTAACACATAGAAAGAAAAGATGACTTTGGGAAGGACTTAACAGTCTGCTTTTTCAATTAAAATCAGAAGTAGTCCATAGTTACACCTTAGATCCCTAACGGGTCTAAGAAAAATCATCAAAAAGCAAACAAACAGCACTAGAGCTCTGATCATTCACGTTTTCATTGTGTAAAGAGGCTTTTGAATCAAGCAAAAAAATTTATAAATGGTTCAGACAGTCTGGAAGAGTGAAGTTTCAAAAGTCCAAGCAGAGGTTCAGGACCAGCCCTTAGGATTTGTGTAGCAACCACCCAATTTGTTGTGCATATTAGGAGTGGGAAATGTTAATCCTTCAGTACCGAGGAGCCAGTGAAACCATGTTCAGTAAGTCTCATAGATCTGAGGATGTCACTACTGGCATTTAGAAGTGCTGTTTGGGCACAGTTTTCATTACTCTTTAAGGACCTCAAGGGTTTGAGATGCATTTCTTCAGCAATCTGAGACTACTCCTTTGTACTGCATCATGTACTTGTTTTTCGAAGAGAACCTGCATGATCTGCATGGCCACAGAGCTCACACATCTTCCATATGCTGAAGGTTTTGCTCCACACTCAGATTTCCAAAAGAATAATCTCATATTTTTGGTTAGCTTTTTCTTGTTGGCAGCAGGAGGCTCTGAGGTGCATAGGAAATTGTTTATGCAGCCTACTGCCCTTTTTCCATTGTGCCATGGGATGGCTTCAACACACAGTCCTCATTCTTCTGTTACTGGCAGTTGATCTCACATTCCCCTTGGTAATAGCTGTGAGTAGGACAGCACGCCTTCTGGATGTGAACACGGTGAGTGGATAGATGCATTACAACCCAAGATTCTCTTGAGAATTTAATTTTAAGCCTAGATTAGCCAAGACATATACAGTGAAAATTAAAATCCAAGCTGATACTCTTGTCATAAATTAGAGTAGGAAGATTATATGTATAAAAGATTTTAAGTGTATATATTTTCCTTCTTCCCAGAATGTGGATGCCAAAATGTAATCCAAGATTTTCACCACTAATTGAGTTTCTGTTCTTTGTCTGTTGAGGTCAGAGTTGTAAAATGTCTTAAAGACGTTGTGTAGAGTTTCGGTTTTTGCTTTCTTAGAGGAGAGAATTGTTTTACAAGAATCTGTTAATTAGAAATCAGGTCTTCTCAGGATGAATCCTGTGAGCTTCTGAAAGACTATATTATTAATGGAAAAGGAATCTATATTCAGATTTGTTTTCTCATATAATGAGAAAACTACTTTGGTTTTGTCTGATACTGAAAGAAAATATGTTATTTCCATGGCTGGGTATTTTGTTACAGCTGACTTGCACAAAATCTCAGGAACATTCAACAGGTAGATGATGTATAGCACTGAGCTGGATCTCAGAAGGCTTAGCCTCCTTCACACCTTCTTGGGGACTGCTGGTAAACCATTATAATATTCTTGTGTGTCAGCTTTTTTTGCTTGTAAAATAAAGATTGTTATATACCATTCCTTAGTAAATGGATTTGATATCTACCAGTCAAAAAAGGAGTGTATTATCAAGCAAAGATGGAGAACATTCATTTTTCAAGGCACTGTTTGGCAACTCTTTTGATATTAGTCTAGTATTATAAATCATGTATAAAAAAATTAAACCAAATATTTAGAATTTTTCTCTTTTTAGACCCTCATCTTATCCCCAATAAGAATCTCTTCAAGTAAGTGACTAGTAAGGGTCTGAAATTTATCCTGGTATGCTATTTTTTATGAATATAACAAAAATATGCACAACGAAATATATATCCAGAGCCTCCCATAATTTTATACTCTCTAGAGTAAATGACAGTATTTATTACCTGTTTTGAATAATTAAATTATTATCCTTATTTCCATAGCAGAGAAAATGTGGAAGAATCATTTTACAGAGCTTGCTCTGCATTGGCTAGTGTTCAAATGAAGGTAATTCTCCTGTCTCTGGATGTCTCTGACACTAGAACTATGTATTTGTTGCGTTTCTCTAAGAAATGAGACACCAGGGATCCAGTGTGATTATAAGATATAGTGGAAAGACTTTTTATTGGTAAATTTGGGTACTTAGAGAAAAAACTCATAAAAGAGATTACTCTCTTGTTATTCAAGCAGTGAAGAAGAGGGTTCCTTTTCACCTGTAGTATAAGCTGCCCATCCATTTTTTTTTTCTCTGAGCTTGGCAAAAGCAGGTTAATTCGTCACTTTGACTCTTTTGGCTTTTGAGTCAGCAGAGTAGAGTTTGAACACCTTTTATATCTTTTTCCCCTTCCTATTTTTGAAAGACAGCCACAAGCACTATGCTGAGCACAAATAAAGACAGACTTTCTCCTGAAGAGCTTTACAGGTAAACACTTGAAAGACTAGACATTCTAGGAAATCCAGATGTTTGGAAAAACTTGAATGAAGAAAGGAGGATGTCTTGGCTGAAGCTAAGCATGAATGTTTTTACCAAAATATGCTACTAAATTTAGCCTGGATGTCTCAACAAATTTCCCTTTGTTACCCAGAGATTTCTCACTATTATGTTTTAGGGACTCATTTGGTTCATAAAAGGGGCCACACGAAAAGCTCTGGAGACCAACAACTCCACTTATTCACCAAGTGAGCTTCAAAGAACTGGAATACCAGTGTTTCTTGCCTCTAACTAGGGATAGAACACTTCTTGTAGTGTGACAATAATGTCTACATCCATTCATTTTTTTAATCTCTTCTTAAACAAAATCAAGTTAGTGACAATTCTGTTGAGAATCTCTTCGGGTTAGTCTACAGTCAAGTCATTTTTGGACAATCTTACTACATACAGTGGTTGTGTGTAGCTACTGCAGCCAGGGAAACTCTTGTATTCCCAAATGCATCAGACTGCACTACTGTTTGGCTGCTCTTAAAATGAAGCAGCAGTTGATGGTTCTTACTTTTTTTTTTTCTGTCAAAATTCCCATTACTGGTCAAGAGCATAGTAACAGTGCCAGGATTTGGGCACTGCTCGGGATTTGATCTGACCTCATGTCTTGATGGAAATCTGAAGTTCATTCACAATTCTGCTGCATTTGTGCCATGTTATGGAGGTGCTGGGAGTCTAATTCTCCCCTTGCTGACTGTAATTTTATGATGTTGCAATCTCGGTGTAACTCTATGACTTCAGTGTAGGCAATTTTGAGGATGTGGCCTGGAAAGTCAGGTCTCCCCCTGAAATATGTATACTTGGGAGCTCTATAAGCACAGTTAGAGAAGAATATACTCTACATTTGCACTACAACAAATGTAATAAAAAAGAAACACACCGTTCTGACTTTTTGGAGTATCTCTGCATCAATATCAGTGTGAGAATAAAATTTGGATCCTTGATTATTTTAGATTTATTTTTATTCCATGAATTGTTTTAAAGCAAATTAACACACATTTAGAGAAAAAGCACCTTTTAATGATGAAAAATCTGCCCAAACCAAAAAAGCAACTAAATGTTTGCAACTTCTAAAACACTTTTTTAGGGTTGTGTTATGGAGTGAAAAGCCCTTATATATGGAGGTCTCAGAGGAGCTGCCATTCATTAATGTTTTAAACAGATGCTTCACTGAGCAACGTATTTAATTAAATACACAACTGTTGTGCTTAAACAAGACAGATTTTTATTAGAGCAAGCATAAAGTTGAATTCACAGCAACAATTAACCAGACTTGTTTGTACAGTGTGTTTTATCAAACAGGTAGAGTAGCTTTTCAAAGACATTACTTTAAGTGTTGATCGTCACTAAAACCCACAAAACAAAGCTCAAGATCATAGTGTGCTTGCAGCAACTGCATAAAAAATGTAGGTACATATTCTTTCTACAAGGTCTGACGCTATTTACATGGGAGTTAATAGAGAATGCTCATTAGCTTTTGTAGGTTTGGTGATATATGTATATGCATATATATAAGTATATATAAAATATTATATTTATATATGTATATATAATTTTTATATATGTATATATAAATAGTGTTTTGTGAAGATCATGAACAAGTGTATGGCATAATTGGTTATGTTGTAAACAAGCAAGTAGGAACCACTTGCTCTTGGTTTCAATATGCAGCCCATAGGAATGTTAAAAGAATCATTGACTACACACAAGACCCAAAGCCACAAGCCCTAATTACACCAAATATCATACAGGTATAGCCAGGCCTAGAGTACACAGTGGCACCTTCACTTTCCTCAGCTCGCTGCCACAGGAACCTCATCAGGTTCAGAAAAATTGCCCTAGATTAAGACAGGAATTGCACTGGTGTTGTATCTGGTCTAGTCTACTGACCTCAGTGGAGTTCCTCTAGTGTAAACAGTAGCTGAGTAATGCCAGGATCTCCATGTAGAAATATTCCTTTGAGAATATCATGTAGGAAAGTCTGCACACTGTCTTGCATTCCTTTGTCTTTTCAACAGAGTGCCTTGGAAGAAGCTATTTTCTTGATCCTCAAAAAGCACAAGGTCCATAACTTCTATAATGATGGAAATTTAAGGACTCTGTCTGAGTGGAGACTCTGTGCAAATTCAGGGAGAAGGCTGGGCTTCATCTGCTGTAGCGCTGTGATGTGCAACACTCTACCAACTACATGAAGCACCAGAGGCATATCAGGATTTGTTTATTACAAGAAAGGTTGAAAACATTTGCAGCTGTCATTCTTGTGTGCACTTGTCATTCCTTAGTGTTTATGCATTTGTGGTGTAAAACACACTACATTGCACACTTGTGTTTTTTCTGAGGAAATCTTAATGTTAATTTAAGTCAATATTTATATAAATTAGAACTGTCAAGTCTTAAGGACACTAAAAAAAGATTCTGGAGATTCTGCTTCTGCCCTGCCACCAACTCCTTGCGTCATCAGAGGGACAAATGTCTTAAGTCTTCTTGATTTTCCCGGTGCCTTCTAACTCCTCTTTGCCTCTGCATAATTTAACCTGTACATGGCTGGTGAAATAATTTTTTTGTGCTATGCAAACAGGACCCCATTTTTGTTGCAACAACTAAGTAGCATTGTAATACAAATGATAACTTTACTATTTTCTATTTCATCAATAGCACTGTATCCACTATTTAATTTATTCAATATGCAGAGACCAGCCAAAGCACTATTTTTTCTTACCATGAAATAAATGACAATATGTTACTGTATTTCTGATCAAAGGGATTTGTGTCAAAGCACTTGTTGCTACATAGCCAGATAATGCTGCACATAGAACAAAAAATTTTATGGTTACCTTACATATTTATTTTTTTAAGCACCAAAAAACCCCAGCTTTTCTCCATTCCAGGGCAACAGCCTATCAGATTTTGCCACAAAATAATTGCATTGTCTGGTAAAATGACTGAGTTGTTGTCCATGACAAAAATCTTTGTTCTTTTGGGAACTTGTGAAGAAATTTTGCCCTGGGTGAAATTCTCAGTTTTGTTTAATCATTTGTTGTTGTTGATATTATCTGCATTTATAAGAAAAATTCAGAATGAGAATGGTAGCAGTTTCACAGTTTCCACAGCTCAATAAATGTCTGAGACATAGAATATTTTGATAACTTGTGCTTCAGATAATTAATAAACTCAGATTTATAATTTTGTATTTTCTCAAATAGTTTACAAAGGTCTAGAGAAAGATAAGGATGTTATTTTGTAGTTTTGATAGTTTTCCTTTTGATTGTTAGGCTATAATTATGAAATAGCACATATTCCAAGGGAAAGTTAAAGCAAGCTACCTTTGAACATGCAGAAACAGGGGATCCAGTTCTTTCGTATTTCTCTCCATCGTTTGCTTCCTCTGTGAAAGAACATTAGAGTTAAAAAGGAGAATAATGAAAGGTGTGAAGACTGCCAAGAGTGTTGCCATGGTTTTAAATGAAGTTATAGCCAACGAAACCAGAAAAAACTCGACGCAGGAACAACATTAAGAAGTCTAAGGAATGGTGAATAACATTATATCAGACATATGTCAGTATTCTGACCCCCTTAAAAATACAGGGCCCAGTCCTGGTCTTCTTTCAGATTTGACGGCAAAAAATCCCATTTACTTCAATAACACAGAATTGGAACTTTTATTTGGAACCAGATTACATAATTATTTTAGTTGGCTGAGGTTCTTATTTTCATATTTCCCATAACTTGGATGTAAAATGACTTTTCAACAATAGATACAGTTTTTATTAGCAGGAGTATTCTTGTTAACGGCAGGAGGTGTCAAAGAATTCACAGTCTGCAGATAATTACTCTTTTCTAACTGCAATTATTACATATAATTTTGTGAAGCAACACTGTCTTTTCAAGCTATGCTGTGTTTCATGGTACCATGCTGGATGCCTGCGCTGATAACTGAAAGGTCATATGTGTTTAAGTGCAGTCTTTATGTTATTTGTAAATTCAAGATACAGATTACTCCTGTATTAAAGATACTCCAGCAGTTAGTAAATTGTATTTCACTGAGCTAGCTTAGACATCAGAGCACAGTAGCAAGAAAAAAAAAAACTGCATTAGAGAGCAGCTCAGGAGCAGAAAGATGTTACAGACAGAAAAGGTTAACTTTGCAACCTGGCTTGTGATTAGGATTTACTAAAAATTGTATGAATAAGTAAGAACATAAAATATTAAAATTCTCCTTGACACTAGAAGCATTCCTCATAATAAAGTGATGAATGGAGTAGGGCACCTAAAGAAGCAGTAGCTTTTTTGAGCCTGTTGCCTTTAGAATTAGTTTCCATAGATATTATTATTATAATTATTATTATTATATTGTTACTATTACTATTTAAGTTATTGTCAATGCTATTTATAATTTACATTGCTGTTTTGTAGTGTCTGTAAACAAAATTTATACTTCCCATTTTTTTTTCCAGGTTATCATGTTGTGTACCATGCTGTGTTTTAAAGAAATGAACATTTCACAGAGCAATAGCCATAGTGCCTACAAGTATGGTCAGTCACACGCTGCTTCCTACATTAAATCCAAATGGGAAGCTTTGATAGACACAGCTATTTGCAATAAAGCTTCATCCTAATGCCAAGCATTTGCTGACATGGTAATTAAAGGGTCAATTGAATTTACTGGATTTAAGTTTTTACTAGGAAAGCAATTTTGATAATTTTTAGTTTTAGTAAAAAAAAATGTGAATAACTGCTCCGGTTATATATATTGAAGGATCATATTTTTAAAAATACAGACATAATTCAAAACACATGGGCTCTGAAGAGTGCCTTTGTACACAACCTTTTCAAAACAGGTTCCATCAGTTCCATGGCATTTGCGCTGCACTTTCCTGTAAACCACAACAGGCTGAGGTGAGTAATTGAGGTGACTGACGTGACAAGGTTGCTGCAGGCAATCGCGTCCCTGGGATGACTGAGGTGAACAGAGATCCTCCAAGAGAGAAAGGACTCCTGCTGACTCAAGCAAACCAGGTAGCTCAAGTGCCTGCAAGACCTGTGGGACCTGGATGCCTTGAGTCACTGGGGTGACTGCAACAGCCCAGACACCCGCCCTACCTCGGGCAATCCATACTCTTCTGGCTGTTATGACAGAAATAGCTAAACACAGAAACTCCTGTTTTCCATCCCTGGACATCAGCTGCAGCATAGAGATTACTAAAAAGGTCTGATCCTTGTTAAACTTTGGAGCTCTAAAAATCCTATCCTTGGATAGGATGGCCTGAGGCCATTTCGTGTGGTTTCCCATCAAAAATCTCCCTAAAGATAATTGAAATAATTAGTGAGAGAGACTTTTTACATTTCTCTGCTAAAGGGCCGCCGCTTTGACTCCCACAGTAAGGTGATACGGCCATGGATGCAGAGACCTGCAGGAGAAAGGCAGGGGGTAACCCGGGGACAGCAAGCGCTGCTGACTGTGGGCATGGTCCAAAAGAGACTTTAGAGATTTAGAGACAGCATAAATCCACACTGCTGACGGGGCTAGTGCCGAAGCATTTTTGGTGGTAATAGTGAAGAAAGAAAAAGACGTGATGAGTGGACCCAACTAAAAATCCAATACTGTTGATTTCTAGTTATTTTAATTCCAGATTTTCTGTGACCAAAATGTAACAGGGCCTAGGAAAGAGGTCCAAATGGTGTTCTGAATGAAGTATAATGATTTTTGTTTCCTCAAGCCAAAAATATATTTAGCCTTGGTACTATAAATCTATCATTGTACTGATCGGAGCAGTGAATAGATATTGCAATCAAAGCACATATTTATGAAGTGATAAAGTAACTATCTCCAGAAGCTTGTGCCTCCAGCTCAGTACAATCCTTTTTTTTTTTTTAAGTTACAATGGCTCTGGAGACTGGACAGCTCCTGGCTTTGTTTCTCTTTTTTTCCAGCCAGTACAAGAGAATGGGCTTTGGGCAAGAAAATTAGTGAAATGGTGAAAAAATAAAGAGCAGTTCGAGTAAAGTCTGCCCTCTAGTTTACCCTTTTATATTGCACCAAGCACTGCACTTCATACCCAGTGCTCTCAGGATTTAACATTCCATGGAAATATATTTCATTGTTATTTGTTCCATTGCTTCCTCTTATCTTTGTTTGTATTGCATTAAGATGTGAAAAATAGAAATATGCTGCACATTTAATCATCTACTTGACATAAAAAATAGCAAATCTCCATTAAAATATTTAATTAAATATTTAAATCTCTTTTTTTGAGTATGAAGCAGACATTTTAGTCTAAACTCATTGAGTCTTACAAGTAATAAATCATGAAGGGGAAGTTTCCTCTATTACACTGTGGGACATGTAGTAACACAGCAGACAGTCTTAAGTGGTGCTGATCATCTCTAGGGAGGTGTTAAACAAGCTCCACTCTCACTGAAACCATTGATTTGTTTTGGATTGTTTTGGATTTTTTTACGTCTGCTCAGCCTGTACATCATAGTTAAAGGAAGTGAGAATAATATCGGCGCAGCAAGCGAAGATTACTTTTCCACCTGGCACTGTCAAGAATGTAAGGTTTTGTTCATGTGTGCAAAATTTTTCATATTACAAGTCATTCCTTTATCTTATTATCCAGTCACAACAGAGACCTGGTTTGCTCTTCTCCTCCTTTAAGTTTGATAAGGATGTCTCATACAAAAATTAAATAAATGTTCTCTCAGAATGGTCTGGTGATACAATTGTAAGATGAATTTTTAGCGTCTCAACTCCTGGAGCTGTGAATGTACTGAACTTTTTATTAAATGCTCTTATACAGCTTGGATGATCTCTGTATTGAAAACTGTAATGAAATTCAAGATGTGCATACAGGGCTGAACAGCCTGGAGCGAATTTGGTTGTGCAAGAGAGGTTTATGATGAGGGAGGATGAGAATGAATTAACACTGAAATTGTATTATATCATTCTCAGTAGGAGGAGTATACTTTAATTGACCTGTGCATGAAAAACAAAGAAATGTTAATAGCCTTATTTACTGAAAGATATAAGCTGTATAATATCTTTGTCTGCCTCTAACATGGAATATACATTATATTCAAACACTTATGGTTACAGTCTTCTTTATTCCTTCCCTCTTAACATAACAGAATCAACCAGAGCTTAAACCACACTGGGTGATACTGTGATAAGCATCAGGGTGTACCCACACAGTTCAGCAAACATTAAAAGGGTTGAAGGCAGGAGTCTGGGACGACTTTTACACCCTGTGCAATCTACTGATTCCTTCAGGGTGTGAGTGTGTCGGGAATATGGGAACTGGGAATCAAGTCTCTTAAAAAGCAAATGCAGAAGGAGATAAAACTATGTACATATATATGTCTCAGTGCTACAATGACAACTGGTCTTTCAGCAAATCGGAGTCAATGAAAGATTGATGATATACAAAATTTTACTTATAGATTTGTCAATGTATTCCTTACCATTCCTGATTTATTTGCAATGCTGGCATCATCCAGTTCAGAGTAACTTTTCCAGATATTTGAATATGAATCGTACCATGTATAGCTGTTGAACAGTAGCCTCTCTCACTTTTCCATTTTCTATTCATGTCTCCTTGTCACTTTGCTGGGATATCGCCTCCTTCTTCTCTTTCACCTGTGGCTCTGAGCTTGTTGTGCTCTCCTCCTTTCCCTGTCTCCTCTCATGCCACTCCTGAGCACTGCAGATCTTCTTGTTCAGCAGCTCCAGGGAGGCTCCAGTTCCTCTGTCACGATGCCCAAAGTCATGTTACTAAAGAGGGAGACACTGGAGATGATAGCTTTTATTTTGTGGATGATTTTGTGGATTTTCCCCAAATGATAAATAAATGTGACCATAGCCTATAAGGTCTTTAATGGTAGCAGGGGTTTCTTTAACCCAGACAAAGCCATAATGAAGTATAGTGGCTGAAAGCTGAAGGCAGATATATATATAAAAAAAAATCTTTATTTTATTTCTCAATGATGTGGATAATTAAGCACGGAGAGAACTTGCCTGAAGTTGTGGCGGATTTTTTTGTAACATCAGATCTTTCAATGAAAAATCAACACAGTTCACAAAGATACTGTAGTTCTAAGAGAAATTAATTTCCTGCAACAAATTCTTAGAGCAAGGGCTTCTGCTACTGAGGATGACTGGATGGTCACAATGGTTCCTTCTAGCTTCAGCTATCAATTAATCATCAGGAAGTACGTAGTCACAATTTAACAACTCTCCTCTTTAGTTCTAGCCCATTCTCTTGTACTATATTTATCTGCAGGCTATGACGAGTGTTACTAGAAACAAAAGTCACACATAGCAAATGTTTTTCAGCAGACGCAGATATTTCATATAATACAGCACGAGCAGAAAAAGCAAAGCTATTAATATAATTTCTGCTGATTTTTCATAACCTTGTCAATACTGTCACAATCACGAAATTACAGATAACCTAAGGACAGCCTATCCACACTTTAGGTTATGATATTTCATGATCTACATCTGTGCACCAAAGGAAAAAGAAAAAACAATCCTCCCAAAACATCCTTCCCAATAGTTTTCTGCAATAATTAAATGTATTTTCCTTAAAAAAAAACCACAAAAAACCTTTGGACTAATTGATCAATTAAAAGCTTGTAATGCATCTCAAAATGTTAGATTTCCATCCTGTCACTCCTGCATGTAGCCAGTATCTTCACCTTAATTAAAGTATATGTTCCAGAAAGGCACCAACTGGAAGACACGAACATGGATCAAAGGTACTGACTGTAAGAATTCAGACATGTATTTGTCTTCCCTCATTAACTTGTTTCAGTGACTAATCAATTAAAAGTGTATGTTTTGCTTGTGCTCTTCCTGGTGAGACCGCATCTGGAATATTGTGTCCAGTTCTGGGCCCCTCAGTTCAAGAAGGACAGGGAACTGCTGGAGAGAGTCCAGCGCAGAGCCACAAAGATGATGAAGGGAATGGAGCATCTCCCTTACGAGGAAAGGCTGAGGGAGCTGGGTCTCTTTAGCTTGGAAAAGAGGAGACTGAGGGGTGACCTAATTAATGTTTATAAATATGTGAAGGGTGAGTGTCAGGAGGATGGAGCCAGGCTCTTCTCTGTGACATCCAGTGATAGGACAAGGGGCAATGGGTTCAAGCTGGAACATAGGAGGTTCCACTTGAATATGAGAAAAAACTTCTTTACAGTGAGGGTGACAGAGCACTGGAACAGGCTGCCCAGAGAGGTTGTGGAGTCTCCTTCTCTGGAGACATTCAAAGCCCGCCTGGATGCGTTCCTGTGCGATCTGATCTAGGTGTTCCTGCTCTGGCAGGGGGATTGGACTAGATGATCTTTCGAGGTCCCTTCCAATCCCTAACATTCTGTGATTCTGTGATTCTAGCCATTGGTTTTATAGTCCACCCACTCTTATTAGTTTTATTTCTGTTCTAATATCTACAAATGTATTAGTCTCTAACCTAATATCCCTGACATATCATGACAGTGTAAACCATGATGTGGTTCATCGACAGGCTCAGAAACATCTGAAATCTCCACTTTTCTTCTGAATCTTGTGATAGCTGACTACAGAAAAACTTAATTTTCCTGCAAAACCCCACAGAAGTCATAGGATTTGGGATCCACTTACACTAGTAACTTCTGGGATCAGAACTTTGTGCAAAGACTGCATTTAACTCCCCTGGAGACAGATTTGGGTAGTAAGGGCTATGAATCTTAATGTCAACTTTTGATGTTTTCCTTTCCTTGTCCCACCTGCACCAAGCAGAGATGTAATGGCAGTCCTTCTTCTTAGGTAAGTGCAAGATCAAGTGGGGCGTGCATTCATAAGGATCCCAGGGAAGAAAGAAAGAAAATGGCACTACCGCTCACAGCTCTGCCACAGCTGAGGGAGCAGTGACCCCTGTAAGGGCTTTGCAGTGTCACATTTCTCATCTGTGATTACCACTGCACTACTGCTGTACACTGAACTGAGAGTACTTTGGTGATATGATACAGCTTTTAATCTATTATCAGGACTAAACAGCTATCTAATGCAATTTTTTTTTGCAATCATTTACCATAAAAGAATTGCTTCGCTTAAGAGGCAAATGATATCATGCTCATTATATTCTCTGGCATATTGGTTTAATCAATTTTTCTTTAGTCAGAATATGAGGAGGTATGTAGAAGTATTTTCTGACTATTGTGATAATTTGTACAACTGTTTGTTATACAGTTTATCAGTATTCTTATATGTTTCCTAATATTTTCCTCTCCTCCCATCCCATGCTTTACTTCTGCTTTAATATTTTCGTGAATAAATTCCATGGTGGAGTAATTCACTGAACATGCAAGAAAAATATTAGTAAAGGAAAGCAATGCATAAATATTGCATAAATTCCATTTGTCAAGTTCATGCCCTGAGGACACCTTTATTTGTGCTAGATAGTGTCTCATGAACAGTTCCAGTTCCTGAAGTATGTTTGTTGTTTGACTGAGCAGCTGCATTCCAGGATGGTCACACGTGAAACCAAGCAAAATACATTAAAATAGCTCCTCAGGGCACCATAAACTTTCAAGGCCCAAATCCTGGTGTCCTGATCATGTACAACTCCCAATGATGTCAATGGAAGTTTCATGAACGTATCTGAAAACAGATGATGTCCTTCATTGTAGCAAGGGAAAACATGAACCCACAAAGTTTTGATGAAACCAGAAAGTGCAGCTCACGAGAGGAGCGACCTGAGGACTGTTAGTCCCAAATCAGGTACAACTAAGATGCCAGCATTATTCTATTGCTTAACAGTCAGAGCAGCATTCTGAAAAAAAATTATCTGCTTTTCTATAGTTTCAGTTTATAGCTTGAAGGGGATAAAAATCACATCTGAAACACCCTGCTTGTCCCAGATTCCAGCTGGTCTAGCTTCATGCATTGGCACTATAGGCGTATATAGTGAAGTCCAGAGGCTTTGCAGGCATGGGGCTCTTGTCAACACACATTTCATAAATTGATGTCCACCCAACTCTACCTGTAGATTCATGAGCTGTGTCTGTTTTCCTCCCCATGTTTCAGTGAGCCACCTGTGGGAGCAGGCAGCAGCAGCTGCACAAGTGTGTTGTCTGAATCCACCCTACGAGCTTTTGGCATCCAGATCGGACCCAGTGGTCAGTGTTCACAAGCAGTTGCTTCTGGAGATAATTTATCCTATATTTTATTTGAATCACTCTCTGGAGGCACTTAGTCCTCTTCATCTGCTCTAGAGAAAGACAGGGGAACTAAATTCCCAACAGAGGCACCACAGTTTGGACCCTAAAACTTGTCAGAGTGAACCTAGAACCGAATGTTTACTCCACTGTATTTTTCTACCCTGGAATCAGTTACAAAGTGGTGATAGTATGCAGATGTACTGAGTCAAAAATAAATTATCTACACATTAGTTGCTGAAACCAGTTGTAAAGCTTATTTGAGCACCAGAGAGAGTGACAGTCTTTCTGTTAGTCTGGGCTTGAGCTCTTCCTGATGACTCGACTAGTCCTCCTGAGCTCCCCATTTGGTTCCCTCTTTGACAGAAGGGAAGCTCTAGTCCTACATGTTAATAGAGCAATTGGAGAAATTACACTAGGATCTGTGGGTGAGGAAACTGCTTTAGTGCTGGCAACAATTGCTTACTCAGCAGCGCATGCAGTCAATGCATTTTACTAATTGTCTATTTATTTCTGCACTCTTTGGCTGTTGAGACTTTGTCATGAGGCAGGCCAGATGGCAGAGGCATTGACACCTGTAATTAAGAGACAAATAAATGCTGCAGTATCATGGCTTTCCATCCACCCCCAGCTCTGCAGTGACACTGAGCTGTATTTTGAACGCTGAATTTCCTAAAAGAACACATAACTTTTGTAACATGGCTCCTAGGAATTGAGTTTAAATTCCTAATTTAGCTGACGACAGACTTGGGAAGGTCTCTTCTGAGATTACCTTCTTCTTGCACATAAAGAAGAAAATGTATTTAATGTAACCAACCATACAGCAATGTTTAAAGAGCAGAGCTTAAAGGCAGTCAGTGATGAAATTCTGTAGACACAGCCCCAGCTGATGTGTAACACCAAAGAATCAATTACCAGATTCAATTTGCTACCAAATTTCTTATTCCTTTTCAGGTAAGTTGCAAATATCTCATGAGGCATTTTTCTCTGTTTTGTTTAGTTTTCCTAGAAAGCAGGGAATTACATTGCCTCTGTCACAAACCATAAGTATTCATGTTTCAATTCATAATGTGGGTGAAAAGAACACATTACCACTATTTCTAGTCACTTCCTGATGAAAAAAAAAAGAAAGGCTTTTTCCAATCAAGTATAACTTTGTGAAACTGACTGATAGCACTGAGAAAAGAATTTGTAAGATCAAGGGAGAAAATATTCACAGACCTTAAGTATATTTATTTTGTATTGAAAAGCCTGAATATACACATTGCCTTTTGAGTTCTGAAGTCTGTAACTAAGAACCTGCTATAGCACCATCACATTAAAACACCTAAGCCGTTTACATTAGTATGCAAACTGTTTATTCAACTGAATGTACTACATATAGGATGTTTATATACCTCACTC
This sequence comes from Syrrhaptes paradoxus, assembly GCA_013400615.1. Lineage (NCBI taxonomy): Eukaryota > Metazoa > Chordata > Aves > Pterocliformes > Pteroclidae > Syrrhaptes > Syrrhaptes paradoxus. Next base: position 255,568 of record VZTO01004843.1, read on the forward strand.
TGTTTATATAGGTCATTATTTGGTTTAAGCAGAGAAGAACCAGTTAAAGCTTACATGAGACAGTGCGTTGACAGTCCGGGTTTTCTTTTCCCTTTAAATCTTCCTTAAATAGGTGTTCCTCCAGCCTCCACAGATGACTTATAGCAGTAAATGCACAAAGAAATTTTTTTTCCTGTCAGCCAATGACTACAGGACCTATACATCCTAGAAGCAGGATTTTACTTTCCTCAAGTATCTCTGGCTTAGTGTGGTAACGCTGTGTCAGTCCAGCCTATGCCTTTGGCTGCTGACAACTTTTCATTTCTCTTTCACTTAGGCTGCTCATCCATGACATGAAAACTCCTATCACACTGAACTCTATTATCCAAATGAGATGGGGCAGGGAGAGAAACCTTAGTTTCTCCTTTTGTATGTTCAGCTTGTAGGCAGTAATGCGGACACAACGAACTTATTGGAGTTGGGAGTAATGGTGTGAGATTGCTCACACCATTACTTTAGACGGAAATTGAGTCTGTGCTGTCTGCATTGAAGTCTTCTTGAGGCTCTCTTTTCTGCTTTATTTTAATTCTCTTTGCCTCAAGGATAATGAATATGAAACTTTGCAAAGAAGACCTTTACAGCCAACAGTCGTTCCTAAGCACCAGTTAATATAACACTGGGATTTTTGCCTCTGAGAAAGTTGTTTATTTATTTGCATTATTTTTCTAGTATACCAATTATGAGCTACCCTGTCTACCCTAACCCTCTGGAGCAATCATTTTAAAGCTGAAACCTAGTAGCAGGAGCTTTCATTTAATCAAATTTTCATTGTTCATGCATTACAAATTAAGAGCTTGATTCTCTTCTGTTCACTTATTATACATTGTAACTCCAGGCTTTTCTTTGTTAGTGAGCTTTGGAGTTAATTTCAGCTCTGATCACTGGCAGTTGGAACTTTTCGCTGGTACCATTTTATTATCATCACTCGTTTATTTGTGTTATGGTGCCACCTGGGAAAGCCAGACCCCATTACTCTAGGTGCTGTGCTAACACAGGCCAAAGAGGTGGTCCCAGGCCGTATCACCTTAAAATGGTGCAGCATGTTTCTTCAAAAACAGTGATGAAATAGTGTCCCTACTAGATAATAGTATTGTATTAATTAGTTTTAGTGTCTATGAGAACACAGTCATAGATGAGGATTCCATTGCTGGAAGAAAGAATCAGGCACACTGTGGAACCACAATTAAGGTACAATAACCGTAAAGTTGTTATCAGGCTGTGGCTTAGATTCAGAAAATATGCACAGACACAAGAGGTAAGTATCTGATGAGGCAGAGATAAATATGTGTAAAAATAATTATTTATCTAATATCCACAAATAGGTATTGTCTTGATGCAAAATGCAGCTGACCAACCTGCTTTGGAAAACAGGTCTTGCTTCTTGACAAACATATTACCCAGCTCAGCTCCTCATACTCACAGCATTGTGTGTCCCAAGCCAGGAAATGAATTGCATCAGGAGGCCAAAATGACCACAACCACATCACTTTCAAAATCAGATCTGTGATTCACCTTGACTTAGCATTGGTTGAGCACATCCTTCTTGAGTCACACCCACTTACAGATTAAAAAAGCAGTCCAATAAACAACCTATAAATTATTCATTTTATCTCAGCTACAAGAAGAATATGAGTTATTACACCTACTCATATTCTTGAACGATATCCATGGGAAGAAACGGGTGTGTTTGTGTGGTTGGGGGGGAGATGGCACGAGGGGAAGACATGTTCACTTTAGATCCTAGAAAGAAAAGTAGCTCTTACAATTAGCATTTTGCCTTGGATGATATTTAAATGTTTTTTAATAAATTGGATTTGTTGCACATGACAGTGAACTGTTCATTTAAACGGATGCCCATTGTGAAGTTTTATTAAATGTGTTGCAAATCTTGAAGCATGAAAGTGAAATCTTGAACTGCTAGCATGTTTTGTCCTTTCATCGTCTCCTTGAAATCCATTCTGAACATGTATGTGGTTTAACAGATTGGAAATTCAGCTCAATTGAAGGAGATGAGGTGTAAAATCAATCTTTATCTTACTTCGTGGAAGATACGTTTACAGATACAGAAGTTTAAATATGCTGAACAGTCAGTGGTATTGGATTAAGATGGCTAAGCTTTAAATTCTTTTACTGTTTTGCCTGAATTTGACATGACTCATGAATGCAGTTTGATTCAGATGGGGGGACACCTTCCTACACTTAAGATTAAGGATCCCTGGCTTGCAGAAGAATAAGACTGAAGCTGAGCACATACTATATTGAGTGTGACATCCATAACTTCCATCAAGAGCTCAGTGACTTAAATGACCCAGGTCCTGAAATACTGAATTTCTCTTCTGCTGATTGCAGATAATGGCCCTTCTGGACTTGTACCTTCTGCTGATCTGGATCGCTTCTTTGGCCTTCAGAGCACCAACAGCAGAGGAGGGAGACAAAAGCACATAGAACATGTAACATGAAGCAAGCAAAAAAAGAGAAAAAAAGCTCAGTACACACCAGCTGACATGGTATTGTGGAAAGAAGAGTCCTGCTCTTGTTGGTATTTGGGTTTGTGAGATTTGTGATAGAAGAGCACAATGGATTCAATGTAGGATTGTAAATTCAGGGCTATGTCCTTGTGAGAGTGGAAGCAAGCAGTCACAGAGGCACAGAAAAATGGCATAGCAGAGCAGTAACATAAGTGCTGCAGTGTTTGACTCCCAAACAAAGTGATCTATAAAAGTATTCATCTTGGCTGTGGTCCTCATTACAGGCAGACCAAAAGCAAAGGAGTACAGCACCTCGACAGCTCAAATCCCTTCATTGTCAACAGATGTGAGCACAGCTGCTCACACAACACCGGTGTTGAAACAAGCACTCAAGCATGGGCTGACATGTGTTTAGGGCAGAACAGGGCATAGCGAGTATAGAAATCAAACTGGGGGTTGGGAGAACAACACTTTCTGCTCGCAGAAGGACTGATCATATGTTTAACAGGTTCAATCTGTTCTCGTCCTGATATAGTAGCATAACCACATGGCTTTGTTATCCTAGTGCAGCCTAGTCGAATGAAAGGGGTTTTTCAAATTAGAACCATATTCCAACAGTTGTCTGCAATCCATAACTCCATATTCCTCTGTACTGTGATGCTTCAGGTCTGTATCCTCTCCGTGACACACAGTGTAGCTCAGGTTAGAGTCAGGGGAACACCAGGTTGCCCTGGCTGTCAGGGGAGTTTCCCTCTGGTTTCCTTTTCCTCTCTCATGAGGGATTTGGATTTTTCTTTCACTCCAGTAATTGCTCCCTTGCAAAGTCTGGCTAAAAGAGTGGTTGTGTCCATTACTTCTTTGTAGCAGAAAAAAGGAAAACAAAAACTTGTGGGGCTTTTTGCCTAAGGGTTAAATGTTTCTAGGGATTAAATGTACATCAAACTTTTTCCTGAGTCTTCCTTCTGTACTCATCCTACTCCTGACATTTGCTTTTCTCCAGCCCTTACCCACAACTGCTCAGCTTTCCTCTCCTCCTTACATATCCTCTCTCTTATTTCCAAGACATTTTCCAAAGCAAAGTTTCATGCAGGATCTTATCTTCTGGTAACTTCCTGGTCTCTAGTTTACTGGGAACTTCTTCGCCTTGCTATGGACAGAAATGCTTCACAAACAGAGGACAATCGCAATGCTCATATGTAGTAATAATAACAGTGGATTTTTCATCTATGTCACAGATGTCCTCTGAAGACCTGAAAATGTATCACAAACATCCTTCCTGAAAGGATGTCCCTTGTTTTGCAGTGCCCCCTTCCCACTTGGTAAGAACTTATGTTTATTCTCTTTGCAGATGGCATAAAAAAGTTCAGGACAAATTTTTGAAATTTGAAAGCCTGACATTATGTACCAAAATTCATGTTAAGGTATCAAAATAAATGGTCCTACTCTCGGCATGATTTAACTCCCTCATTCATAAATATCTGCATATTTAGGTGCTTGAATATGAAGCTGGACGTATAAGTTGAAGCACTTAAATTTGACTTTGTTAGAGGGAATTTGTTCAAGGTGATATAACAATTAAGTGGCAGAATTGGAAACAGACCCAGGTCTTCTAGTTCCCACAACACAAAAAAATCACTGGCTCATGCTACTTCCTCCCAGGGTCAATCTATATTTAATGTGAGAATTGTATCATTCAAAGAAAAAATAAATGATTTCAAAACTTAACATGCATAATTTAGTTTATGAAAAATTGACACTTTTCCTCAACAGAATATAAAATCTTGTCTGCACAAGTATTCGGTGGTGCTGTAAATGCTGTAAAAATTAAAAGCTAAGATGTGCTTGAATTTCAGAGGAAAATAATGTTGGGGTACATTTTATTGGGGTACTATTTTACTAGTACAAAATTTAGAGCTGAGTCTTCAGCTGAGTTAATTACAATGAGAGCTTGATCTGAGATAATTTCGGTACAATTTTCTCCCTACATTTTTCTATCCAAGCAATTCTTCTGAAGAAACCAAATTAATGATCAAAGTAAAAAAATAATTAAAACTTTAATTTTAAAAGTAGTCCATCTATGATATTTTGAATAAGAAAGTATTTTTGTAGTTTTTCTAATAGAATTCTTCTGAAAATACATAAAATTGCCTGATATTATCATCATATATTTAATTCAGCCTGTTGAAATTCATTCTACTATTCAAAATTATAGAAAAGAAATATTCATAAGATAGTAGTGAGGGAATGGCATAACTCAGGCTATAGACAGTGTTACATTTTTCACATGCAAGGATTTTCTTCTGAATCTGATTTTTTAAAATCAAAATATGTCTTTCTGTGAATGCCTAGTATGAATGTTAAGTGAAAAATTACTACTGTTTATTCTGAGATACATTGAACATTTCCTCCTAGCTCTTGAAAAGTGATGTTATTGCCATTCTGCTGCAATACTCCTTATGATTGATTAGGTTAACACATTTATTTCAGAAGTTCTTTGAATTTTCTAGCTTTGGCATGTTTAAAAAAAATCTGGAAAAATTAAAAAACAGTGGGTTCATCAGTATTCATAATGGCATGAAAATCACTTTCAACTTCTTGAAATGTTTGCTGAGCTTTTCTCCTCTTTTAGTCATTCTCCTAAAACTCAATGTTATCACACCAGCTGAGCTTGAGAGAACAAAACAAGCTAGTAACAAAATGATGCCCAAACATTTACACTTCAAAGGAGCTTTGCAAAGAGCAAACTTCTCATACTTAATGCCACTGATTTATTACTCCTTAAGAAGTCATCTTATGCCCCAGTCCTTATTATTCATGGGCTTGTAAGGAAACCCAATATATTCAAAGTGGCTCCAGGTACATGAAGTAAATTGTAGCATCAAAGCTCTGAACTCATGAAATTGCTCTATGCACAAAGTCATTATCATGTGTTTGCAGGGCAGAGATCTTTCCTTATGAGCATGGAGGACACTGTGATCTTGCCTTGGATTTCTCCAAAGGCATTGCTAAAATGCACCAATACACCATAGGATTAAGAGGATCAATTGCTTGTGTTAATTTTGCAGGATCTGCAACAAAATGTGCCACTGAAAGAAAGTAGGAGATTAACAGAATCAGATAGTAGCAAATTCAACAATCAATCTGGGAATTTAAAAAATATTATGGGAATAACATTTTATCCATTCAAAAAAGTGTGAGAGAAGACCAAATAATAGAATATGAAATAACATCTTTAGGTTTTGGTCTGCCCAGAGTGCTACCAATGGGGAATTTTGCTCTTGATTTTAATGGGAGCAGGAGCAAGTTCTTTTAACTTTGGAAATTATCTGATCTAAATTGTGTTTGACAGTAGAATAAAGATCTTGAAGATATCTGACCCAATTATTTAATGCCTGTGGTGTTCCATTTACATGTCAAAGCACCTGGGATACCACAATTGAGTGCTCTGTGGGGAGGATCTTTCCTCGCTGGGGATAAACTCATGCTTTGCTCAAACTACCTTTCCCAGAAAGTGATGTGTAAGAGTCAGTTTAATATGACCTTTGTTTTTTAATCAGAAAATAAGGGAAGATCTGTAGGAGCACAAGTTAAAAAAAAAAAAAAAGTATATCTATGGAAAGGTAGTGCCAAACTAACATGATGGTGAAATGGAAAGGAAGAACATGCAAGAAGAACATCCATATATTTAATGTATTCAGTGTGCAACAGAAAGAAAGGTTTTGATATCAACAGAAAGACAATTACTATTTAAACATGTGAGAAAAAAACTTTGGGAGTTTCCATATGCCTTTCCAGTAGACACCTCTCAAAAGTTAACTGCTTTTCAAGTGTGTCGTTGAAACCATACTTAAGAAACGATGAGACAAAATTATTTAAAATAGAAAGAGAGATTTCCATTTTAATAATTGTGTCTCATTATTTCCTGACTATGGATTCAGTGATGCTTTCAAGAATGTATTTAGCTTTAAGCACAACATTTAAGCTCATGTAAGTTAAACCCCTTTGACTTTCAAAAGGACCTTCATGTAGTTTCTGTTGGTGAATTATTTTTTCTCTGCCTGGATGGATGAGAGATTTCAAAACTCAATGTTACAGTCATTCTGTGAAGCTGACGACCAGAAGTAAGAGTTCTGATTCCTTGTTGCTTCACATCTTCTTCACATCCATCCATTAGCATTTGTAAGAGTCAAACACATGAAGATGTAAAATATAGTCCTCTGTTTACACTAGCATGAGTAACTTGTGCACCATTTTTGCATACGCTTAGGTAAAATTTAACATTAGATTCAAAATGCAAGGCACTAGAAAATCAGGATTTGGAACTGTAACATTTTCTGGAACAAAGAGATTTGGATGCAGATTAGTAAGATACTTTCATAAAAAATTCTCATACATCATGGGTTTCTAGCAAGTCCTCAACTCCTTAATATAGTGGCCGGATGGGCAAAACACACTTCTGATGTCCACCACAGAGCAAAAAGCTGTTAATGAGCTAGTTCTAAATTTTGCCCCACAAATCAAAAGACAAGGAGTTTAGAAAAACATGTATTCCAAACTCTTTCTGAACCTGAAAAATGTTCCAGGCAGTTCTGATCCTAGCTGTTAAACAAAAGCTCCTGCAGTGAAGTAATAGCAGGAAAATTCTTCAGTAGTCAGAAAAAAAATCTTCAGTATTTCTTCATTTTTTTTGCTTTAAAATTCTTATTTAACTTCAGCTGAGTTTTTAGCTTATAGAGAATTTCTTCTGACATTTACTAGTTATCCTTTGGAAGTCAAAGATACATATTTATCTCGGTATGTTTGCACTTTATGCAGGTACAGTGAGCTATAAAGATACTGAGAGACTGAGCTATAAAGATATAGGGGTAGATTCCCAGCTGATTTTGGTGCAACTACATTGATTTACATCTGCTGCGGATTTTTTCCCCCCACAGGTTTTAGTTCTGAGTGCTTTGTAAAACCCTGCATATCATAAAACACTTGCAACACACTGTACATGAAAACATAATCTTTCTTATCAGAGGCAATAAAGATATCCATAGAATCTAATTGTTCTGCTTAAGATAAAGAAAAAATCCATTTGTAGTTCTACGACTAGCAGGAGGCCATATCTTTGCTGCTCTTGTAGACCAGGTCGAATTGTCTATGGATGAGGCAGAATTCAAACGCAGATTTTGCAGCCCCTTCAAAGAAGGCTGAGCGTGAGAAAGTGAAAACAGCTCCTTCCCTGAAGACCCAAGCAATGATCCCAGTGTTTGTAACTCTCACTTCAAGCGCAGATCTGCTGAGCTCTTAGGAAATCCCAACTGAGCCTTCTACAGAACACCTGCTCGGTGCTGGGGGAATTAACCTCGCAGCATGTAATGCTAGCATGGGAGGTGGTGCGCCTGCCAGCTGGCAGTGCCACGCCGTGCTGGACTTGTCCGATTCATGGTGTCCACTCACTTGCTGCGTGCTGCAGGCACTGTGCTCCCACACCTGAGATCCAAGCCCCGGCCTCTGCTGTCTTCAGCCAACATAGTTCAAGGTGTGCCAAAAGGGAGCTTCTCCCATGGCCCAGCCAGCAGAAGCAGAGCTACAGGTGGCTTGGTGGGAAGTTGGGACTGCTGCTTTGGACATGCCAAGCACCTCCCAGAGGGGCCAAGCACCCTGATCAAAACGCTGCTCTCAGCGAGCAGCACGTCTGTCTGCCTTAGCAACAACAGCAATCCAGAAAAATAACAATTCCACCTGAGGATGTCCTATGCAAATGTTTAAACACCAACCTTGAAACAAAAATAATGTATATTAATAGAAAAAAAGCTGGAGTCATGGTTTGGTGTTGTTGTGATGGAACACGTTTCTCCCTGTTTTCCCGAAAATGGAAAGATAAATGTACACAAATATTCCTGGCTGTTAAGAAAATGACAGATTTGTAGGTACTATGACAATCTGCTTTAGCAATGCCTTTCACAGTTACGGCATGATTAGAGCAAGAGACGGCAGGCCTGCTCTTACTATGAAGATGGCTATATGGTGGATTGCTGCAAATGGCTAGGTGCCTTCTGATGTCTTATTAATGGGCTAGTGCAAGAAGAAAACACAGAACAGACAAAAGAGCTGAGTCTGTTCCTTTTCATGAGAAACATGGGAAACCACCAGGCAGAAAACAAAGGACACCTCGAGCTCCCTCCCTTTAAAATATTTCTCAATTAAAATGTTAAGCAAATACCATTGGGCTCAGTCTGTTTACACAAGGCTGGTCTTGTCAAAGAATAAATGCTGGCAGGGCAGGCAAGAAAATGCCAAACTCTCTCATCTTCTGTATACCTGTAAAAAACTGCATAATTAATAGAACAGCAACTTTAGACACGACCCAAGGGCTAGAACCAAAAATCATTTTGACCCCTCACTGCCATGCCGACCTCCAAAAGCCAGAACCTCCAATTTCCTTGACAGTTGCTCCTTAATCCTGCAGTGCCTAAATAGCCTAATGACCACATTTTCACCAGTTACACCCCCCTAGTTCTTCAATGAATGCTGCCGTGCCATGCTCAGCCCCCAGCTGTCCACGGCCCAAGCAGTAGGGTCACCTTCCCATGGCTACCGGGCAAGTGGCACCAGGGGTCCATCCATGCCACAGCTCTCCAGATTCACCCCTCACACAAAACACCAGCAGCACAGCAGCAGCAGTTGGGTGCTCTCCTTTCCCCAGCTGTGTGCGTGATCACACGGCTGTGGTGGATGCTGCAGACACATTTTCCCATCCTGGTGGAAGGGCAACAGGTTTTACCCAAGGACAACTTTTTTCCTCAGGAGCTCAGCCCGAGTCCTGGCTTTGCTTGATTTCTCCAGGCACACTGGGCCTCCTGGACATCATCGGGAAATGAATTGCAGCCTCTAGTCTCATGGCCAAAAAATTAGTTTTAGGAATATAGAGGAAACAGAGACTTAAAGGGACCACAATGCTGAGGCAGAAATGAGGTCCAGCAGGAACAAAGGAGAATAGCACAATGATGTTTATTTGAGAGAACCACAGACTATAGCAGGTGAACAATCCTGGTGCATTTCAAAGGAATTTTTTTGCTGGGTTCTACACTAATTATTAATAAATATATCAGTCAGGTATGCAGATGACCATCCACCAATACTTGATAGTTCAAAAAAATATAATTATAAACTAATAATTGTTGGAGGGATTTCTTTAGATTTAATGTTGTGCTCTACCAACCCAGCGAATTAGAAATGCTGACAAACCTTAAAAATCTGGGGCTAGTAAGCACTTACAAAAGATAATCAGAATTTAAACACCTTGGATTCTGAATATTCATACAGCCCAGTAAATATTACACATTTATTAAAGACCTATTGCCATCCTTCTCAGAGGCAGAGGACAGACAATGCCTGACTGGTTTAATCAGCTTCACTACAAATAAATGGCTTCTTAAAAATGCAGAGTCAGTATCTCCTCTGAAGACATCGCTGGGTGACCTGACCTCTTTAAGCACAGTGTTTATTATAGTAAGTCTGTACTGGCCCAATAGCCTAACACTCTCCTTAGCCAATTAAACTCTGCGTATAATAGATTTCCCTTGAAGGCTCTGTGAAAGGCTGAGAATTGTAAGTGGAGATTTTAACAGAGCCTTTTAGCTGTACTCTGTGTCTCATTCCTGAATCTAATTTTTTTTTTTTCCCAAGATGTGTTCTCATGTCTTTCTCACTGTCTCATGTACAAAAAGAATCTAATGACTGGGTAATATGCTCGTCTCGGCTGTTAAGCTAATTTCATTAATGTTAACGTTGGAAGTATTTGCTGTTGAAATATTTAAGGGAAAATGCCAGGTGTTCTGGGATGTTTCACCAAATTTGGCATGATTACATCAAAAAAAATATAAATATAATATTTTCCTCAGATGTCTAATTTCTTTATTTGATCTCAGCAATAAAGCAAAAGTGATTGCCTGAAAGTCTCACTATAAAATATATCAAAAAAGGTAAACAAAACCAAGAACTTAGTATTTTCTTTTAGTATCATGCTTCGCTTTGGTGTAAAAGCAGGATATTCACATAAAGAGAGCACTATCTTGTATCACAGGGTTAGATTTTCATATTTGATGGCCTCAACATCTGACAGCTTATATTTTTAAAGAAGTTTTAATTTTGTTTCTCTGGGTATGGTTAACGTAAATTCAACAGGATATTTTAGCAGTACATGCTGTAATAGCTTATTTAAAATACTTGTCTGCAAGTCTAAAGGCAAACTGGTAGCTTACAAGTTTTACTGTTCATCAGTAAGGAAGATACTACTTTTTCAGATACATTATTAATTTCAGAAGATGAGTTCCTTTCTTTGCCAATGGGATTACCATTCTTAGCAATCACCAGAGTATTTTGATGGTCCAGTTCTCAATGTGACCTTGTAATCCTCCTTATTAATTTGTTCTTGCTTAATTTTATTTTACACCATTACCTTTACATCCACTTGCCTTAAACGTGTCTTCTTCAGAGAATTACATTGGAATCTACGCTACTTAAATAACTTGGTTTCTTTAGAAATAATATCTACTAGATATTAAATCTGACAACAAATATTTGTTTGGGTTTTCTTTCAGATTTGTCTTGGCTTGTTAAAAAGCATCCCAGAATGAGTCAGAGGGAAGATCAGGGTAATTTAAAGTAATTTTCTTTTATTATGTCTGGTTCTTTTATGGGAAATCCTTTCTTTGGTGGGATCTGCAGCAGAGCATTTCTATTCTGATTAAAACATTAGCTTAGACTGGTCAGTTCAGACCTCAGTCCAAGATTTGAGATTAATCCTTGTTTAGTGAAAATAATAAAGCTGCTTACTGCATTTTTCAACTGCGTATGTAGAGAAAAGCTTAATGCAAAAGAAACACCTTTAATGAGTGCATAATTATTTTTTGTGATGTCAAAGTATTGCTAATGCTTACATTTTTCTTCTTCATATATTTAACTTATGTTTAAATTTTATTTTTCTTTTTAATATACTTTATTTTTTTTAATTTTATTTTATTTTGGAAAGGCTAACTCATAAGATTGGTGTTCTGACCATCTCTATAGTGATGACTATGATGATACCAGCTATTTCTCTGTTTTTCTGAAGATGAATTTGTTTTTTCCAGGACATCTTTTTTAGAAGAGCTGCTTAAGAAGCTCACCAAGAAAGGCAACTCTACAAGTAACATAGAAAACTAGCTAAAATTCTTATTGCATCCATTTACAACAGCACAGAAGAAAAGAGGAATAAAAACTCTATATCTTTCTTTTTGTAAACAAAAGTTCTGGAACAAATGTAAGCACAAGGTAAAAATAGGTGCCATTTATCATATCTATTATTTTTCCATAATGAAAATCTAAAACACACTTTATTTGGAAAAAAGAACACTTTTATGAAACACTTTACCCAAACCACAACCATCAGCTGACGTATCCTACATCCATTTTATCTTTCAACAATTCTGAAAAATACTGGCACAGTACTTGCGAAAATTTTTTCACAGTTTTGAATATGAAGGTAGTATTTATGCTCAAATTAGCACCTGGATTATATCTGTTTCAAATAACACACTGTGAGCACCAAAATGTACAACATTCAGAAAACAGACATACAACACAATTCCCAATACTAATAGAATGCTATACACTTTGATATGAGCTGGAATAAATATTGTCTAAACTTATAAGCCCTGACCTCTATGGAGCCCAGATTTTACCCATAACTTTTAGTAAAATATTTTTTTTCAGAGCTTTAAAGAATCCTGTTACAGAATGTACTTACAATTTCTACAAAGAACAAGTATTAAATTTTTGCAGTCTTCCATGTATGGATATCCCAGCTATTTGGCTGTGCACACAACATGTCAAAATTGGGAAATTTGAGTCACTGTCCCATTTGCTCTTCTGTTCCCAGGAGCCTTTGGAGCTTACCACATTACCGTGTTTACTCTTTTTTTTTTTTTTATTCATTTTTGGTAGTATATCAGCCCCCTAAGACTTTCTGAAGCCTCTTTTATTTTAAAAAAAACTTTTGTTGAATTGATTTTTTATTTACTTTCTGATTTTTTTCATTTTTTGCAGATGGCTTGTATTTTCACACAGTGTTGTAAAGAACCAGGGGGTTGCATCTTACTCATTTGTTTTGTCCTCTAACAGCATGTGGCTTTCAAAACCTATGTAAAAAGGACACACTTGACCTACTTAATACATCGGAATAGGCAGATTATTATAAACATCACTATTTCCAATCACTTCATGTTTTTCTTTTTAGCTTGAATTTGTTCATTTAAAAAAACCATATTTTCCAAAACATGAGGACATTGTAGGGCAGGGTTTTGATTTATCCACTGATTTTGCTGTCAGTGTCATTGACAATAAATTAGTTAGATTTAAAATTATCAGTCTACATGAAATATTTGCATACAATACATTATTACTGCTATTTGTCCTGTACCAGTCAAAAAACATCCTGGAAAAATCAGTGATTCTTATGTGCACTGAAAATGTTACAGTCTGTACATAGGACCTGAATATCTAATACAGATGCACTATAGGATAAGAAAAAGGTAGGACAGGTCACAAATTCATGCTGCACATAATCACACAGCCACTGTCTCATACGCCCTAGCAACATAAGCCTTTTTTTTTTATCAGTGAAAATATTACTATCTCTATGCGATTATGTAGAAATTGGAATTCTGGAGCAATTTGAACACAAAAAAGGAGGAAGGCTCACCAAGTTATGGTGTGAGAGCTCTCTCAGCCTAGGAGTTGAGTGGAAGAAATGATGGAAGCTTTTGTGAGAAGAGAAGGGGATTTGGAGATAAAAGCTGGAACCATTAGCAGAGCAGGGAAACTTGTAATGAGTAAGTGTGAAAAGGAATTAGTTGAGAGCATAAGCAGAGACTGTGTGGCTTATAACCTTAAAAACAATCACAAGAAAAAATGAACATGAGATGAAATTAATAAGAGATTGAGTTAAGTGACTCAGAGAGTATAAAAAAGGAGATGACATAGTCAGAGGACCAGGTAGGAAAGATCATCTTGATGACAACAGTCTGGACTAATTGAAGAGACAGAAATTAATATTTTAAAAAAATGTTTAGGTCTGTCACAGTGAGACTATTTGTTCAGTTTAATTACAAGGTTCCTTACAGAAGGAAGATCTTCCTACAAACAACATGCAAAACAACATAATACTTCTGTTTTCTTCCCTGATACTTTTTTGTATCCATAAAATATCATGTTTCAGAAAGAACTACTTCCTTTCAGAGGAAGTAGGGGATTGAAAGCTGATATTGGCAATTTCTAACAAATTATTTAATATAGCAGAGTTCTTAAAAATATAATTGTCAGATTTTTAAAAAAAATTTTGATCAATTCAATCCAATCTGATATTTTCTATTTCCCAGAGTATTGAGTTGTTCTAGTCCTCAAAAACTTTTACACAATGCTGTTAAAAACAAATTGAGGTAAATATTTCTCATCTCTATCTGTAAAAACCAAGCAATGGAATTAACATCAGTGAAACAAACATTCCCAAGAACTAATAGTCCAAGTTCAAAACACCCTCCCTAATTCCTGGAAACTACAGAATTTTACATTCCCTGAATGGACACATCTCCCACAGTGGCAGCCTCCACCCCAAGATGGTCTCTCCATCTCAGCCTCCTCTCCCACCCTTAGCGAGATTCTCAGGCTCCTGACAGCCCCCACCCCAGGTTTGGACTTTCGTCTTCCTCCTACTCCTGAGGCCTTGAAGTTCTTGCCAAGTCTGCAGCCCAGCCTAAGCCAGCAGGCTGGTTGGCACCTGCTGGGCCATGCTGTCTGCTTCTTTGCCTTTCAGTCATGGCTGTGTCCAGATTCTCCCTGACCACAAAGATTTGATTCCAATTCCAGGCTTTAATCTTGTCCTGAAGTAGTAGGAACCCCATTCTTTTTGGCTGGATAAGTAATTTCTCTTTGCCGCCTGGACCCAAATTATCTTTTCTATCAGTAAAATGGTTACCAATTCCCACGGTATTAGTGATGGGTGAAGTCATCACTATCATATCCTCATGAAAGGCAGGTTGTAAACCAATACAGAATAATAACACTGGGTACAATGTGTAGTTTACACTTATTGGAACCACTGTTTGCCTTTTGTATTTTTAGCTTACGGGTAAAACCACACCCTGTCCTCCCTCCCCCGCCCCTTGATGGGCAAACCCAACAGAAACTCTGCAAGTTGAAACTCATGGAGCTTCCTAGTCCTTCCATAATTATTTTTATCCCCAGTGCAAAGGATGATTCAGCTGTCAGTTCTCTGAAGAGAGAGATAAAGAGAGAGGCAGAGAAGAGTATGCTGAATTACTGTTGAAAAGGGTCCTTTCCACGTGAAGTAAGAGTGGGTATTAGAGGACAGATGGCAAGTGGAAGCTGGAAGGGGGATGCTATGTGGAAAACACTGAGTGAACAAGGGCACTTTGTTATCTGTGGCAGATCAGAGATAAACAGTGTCATGTAATCACTTAACCGATGCTAGGAGGAGGATGCACATGAGGAAGATAAATCAGTGCTGTGTTGTTTTATTTTTGGTTTCCCTCTTTACAAAGGCAGGAGGTAGTACTAATGGTACACATGGTTTACACTGAACATAAAGACAGTCTCTGCCTCAAATACTTCTGAGAGGAAGGAAATGGAAGAGGGTGAATCAGTAAGTGTAATGCAGTACAGGCCTGAGGAAGGCTGATGTGTCTTGGAACTGATGAGCTCTGCTTAGAAGAAAGCAGGACAATCTCCTTATTCTAGAGACTTCTGTTGAAGAGTGCAACAAATGGCAAAAACTTCCCCTCGAGACATCTGGAGCAGAAAAGAAATGCAAAGGACAAAGCAAATTAAAAGCTTGATAGTGAACAAAAGAAAACAGCATTAGAGAAGATCTTGGGTTTGGTACAAAGAAAAGCCAAAACAATATGGGGTCTAGAGCATGAACTGTAGATACTGTACTCTAAGACGCCTAATCTCCCTGAGAGGGATTGTCACAAGTGACTAAGAAGCATTAGTCCTACTGACAGTTGTATGGGTGTTTCCGCTTTGGAAATGTAATACTGAGATTGAAAGGGAAACGTGGTGGAACTTTAATTATTTTATGAGATTTGAAATCCACTGCAACATTCCCACACTGTTCTCCAGTCCCACAGGCTCAACCGCTGCTGCTCAGACTGCCGAGGATGCGTGCCACAGTGGGGTGTCAAACTGGTGTCTCACGTGGACTCCCCAGTCTTAATAACAGTTTCATACCACCAACAAATTTATATTTTGCACAAAGACAGGAAGAGGTACATCTGCTTGTTCTAATTTCTGTCTTTTTTCTTGATCAAGACAATTCCCAATGGCAAAGTTTACTTTGATCCAGGAATTAAGTACAGTGGACAGTACACACATAAATAAGGAGTTCAGGAGAAAACAGCCAACAGAGACCATTTTAAAAAAAGAAAAAAAAAATCTGGTTTAGTAAACTTGAAGATGTCTATAAAAATTCAATGTCTTGATCAGCTTATTACGGTTTATATACCATGTGCAGTTTTCATACATGGTGTTAAAAGGCTATTCAGTTAGTCAAGGGTGGCCTTTATGGAAATAACTTCTAACTTTGGGATCTGACTAATATGATTAGTCCCAGAAGGAAGGACAGTTTGTATGTAAATCTACATTTGGATTATTACTTGTTGTTCTTTTAATCTTGCAATGTGTCAGACAGTCCCTTGACTGCTATTAGATGTGGAGTGGCTTTCTGGATTTACTTTATGCCAACCAGCCCTCTTCTTTGAGGACAATAAATTTTATTTGTACTGTGTATCTCAATAATGATTGATTTTGGCTAAGAGCAAATTTATTTTTGGTTTCACTGTGAGGGTCTGGTCTCCTGACTCAGCATTCTCTGAAAAAGGACATACTAATTCCTTGACAGGTTGAAAGCATTCCCCCCTGTGTTATGCTCCTGGTGTGGGAAACCATCTACTGAACTTGGGACATGTCTCTCTTTAAAAGACAGGCCATTCCCAGATAGCACATTTGTGAAATACTGTAGAGATCCAGACCAAAATGTCACTGAATTAAAATGTATGTTTCACCAGAGGCCTTGGCCCAGATGAGCAAACCATTGTTTCTGAATGGTGTCAGCATATCTGAGACATCACCAGTAGCAAACACATTGGATAGACTAGCCAGAAGATGGCCTCTCATGAGCTCTGTGACAGTAGGAGCCTCAGCTGACCTATTAGCTCTACATTACCAAAATAATTATCAGAATAACAATAGCAACTGTCATGGAGCTCAGCACCAAAATATGACCATGCATGTCTCCACACAGGTAGCAACAGGACTTGACAACACTGAACTTCTGTACCATGACTCTAGAATAACAATTTCCTATGAGACATTGACTATTGTTAGAAGTGTGGGACACAGCAGAGTGGGAAAATATGGCAACAAGAATGCTCCTTTTCTGAGCCAGTGCCAGCTTGTCACACAGAAGATGAAAGCGGTTATCCATATCCTGAAACTCATAGCCCACCGTTGGTCATCCCTTGTCTGGAGGAAAAGGGGCTTTGTGATTACATGAGAGGGACAGAAGACTAGTGATGGAAAAAAGAACAAATGGACCAGAGGCTGACAGTGGCGGCCATTAGCACCGTGACCATGTTCCCAGTATACGAGAGAATGCCCAAGACATACCAGGCACTGATAACCAGCATAGGATCCTGAGTGTCCCTGTGATGCAGAAAAGAGGTGAACTTGAGTCTACTGAGGCACAGTCTAACATGGCTGTAGGCCATGTCCGTCACCTCTGCTTGTTGAACCCTTGGTGTGACCTCTGCTGAGCTTCCTGTGCCTCTCTCACCCAGTTTCAGGCATACAAGCTCATCTAATTAAGCTGATGCAGCAGGACCAGCGCAGATGCTGAAGGGCAGGGAAAGGTAGGTCACCCAGGTGGAGTCATTAGATGATTACAGTGAACAGAGGTCAGGCTTTAAGTGCCAATTGAAAGGGAGTGGTCAGGGGGACCTCAAGTGCTCTTTGGAGAGGTGGTAGGGCTGCATCAGTGATATATCAGTGGGGACCACTCAGGGCACCCCAGTGAGGACGGGGATGGGGAGCTGCAGTAAGGTTGGGCTCACTGTGGGAACCTGTAGACACAGCCTTGCTGGGTAGGGTCATACCACAGCCCTCACCAGCCCCAGAGACATATCAAAGAGCAGAAGATTCTGATTATGCAAGAATTAAGACCTGCTTTCCCAAGAGATGCTGAATCACAGCTTTTGCTTAGTGTCTGTAGTGGTAACATTGGTTAGCATGACCCCAGATGGCTCCCGTGTTCTGGGCATCTGAGCCATTCCTCTTCTTGTACTACTTAATGCATTTAGCAATAAACTGTATTTTGAAAAATTCTGAGTAAACATAGAAAACTTCTTTTATATTTTCTCCACATGTGTGCATATTCTGGGGAAACTAGTTCTGACAGAGAAATGCTCTAGGTAAATTTTTGCAGAAATTTCTCATCTGTTCTCCAGTTATTCTATTTTATTCATCAAAATTATATCTCCGTTCCATATACTTAAATTTTACATGAACTATATGTTTCACCAAAAAATTAGCATATTATGATCTCTCTTTTATAGTTGTAACTAATAAGAGAGATGAACCAGTGAAAAGACTGGAGCCAAAACCAAACCCAAACTAAAATGAATACCAGGCTAATGATGCACCTATTGGCTAAGGCAGAATACTGCCGACAAATGACCGCATCAACAAAATCAAGCTATTTCTTCATCTATATTTTTAACTGCTGTTAATACTTCTAGTGTTCTTACAATTGGCTGTGTCCAGAGGCTAGAAACATAAGACTTGAAAGGTTTCAATGTTCAGATTCACTTTCAGGTGCTCATCCACCCATGGTTACAGTCAGCTCTTAGCAAGGTGCAGAAGTTTCCCCTAGGCTGTTTAAATGGATTTAAAATGGGCATCAACAGGGGATCCACAAAATCCAGCAAAGGTGTTCCCTTAGCTAGTTTCCCTCCACAGCCAAGGAAGACTAAAGACTGTCTTGTAACCCACGTTGTGACATTGCTATTCTACTATTGAATTTTTTTTTTTTTGCTATTTCCAGGAGTATCCTTTTTTGTTGCTTTCCATTCTCCATGTTCCCTTGTCCTAATTTTCTTTTTCTTATTACAATATTTTATTTTGTTTTACATAGTGTGTCAAAAATTTGTTAACAAGTACCACTAATACCATGAAATCAAAATGTCAGCAAATTAATTACTATTATCAATGTCATAGTTGTTTCAAGAGTCTAGGTGAAACTGGACAACCACACCTTAGTATTGGTTTCAGATTCAGAGTTTTTCTTATCTGAATGACAAAATATAACTTTAAGTGAAAATAAATAGAAGGAAATAAAATATTCACTGTAACTCTAGAGAATATTTGATTGTTCATAATGCTACAGATTTACCACTGTCTCCTTTCTACATACACACTTGTAAGGCTTCTTAAAGCTATATAACCTTTCCAAAGTTGCTGCCTACGCTGAACAAAATTGTGGTCTATTGCCTTTAGCTGCTGCAAGGAAACAGTTCTGCTTTTCTGGATGCAGGTAGAAACAAAATAGTGTATAGTAGCAACCAGATACTGGAAGAGATCCAAATGATCATTGATAGCTCATCGACCTGGAAGGCAAAATTAAGGAAAGATACATCTGAAGGATGCATACTGGACCAATGCAGTAAACATACCTTTATGTTTCACTGTGTCCAGGTACATCTGCATAGAGTGAATATCAGTGTGTATCAATAAAGGCTATCTCTTTCTAATGTGGAGATTGAACTGTAATAAACAAAGCAGAGCTTTCAAACCATATAATCTCAGAACCATCTTTTCACACTTTCTTCTTTTTTTTATTTGCTTTTGTTTTGTTTTAGGAAAGGTCCGGCTAAATTTCAAGCTGAATGAAGCACAATCTACTACACTGCACAGAGGTAATAATTTCAATTTTTTTTCTTCATTAAAGGTAAATCTTGCAGTTGGCATCATTAAACGGTTGACACATTCTGCTCCGGTGTAGTTACCTTTATGACTCTGCTTGTAGTGCTCCTTTTGCTTAGAATGGGAAATACCTCAAATAGTCTGGTAAATTTTACTACTGCAGGTGGGGAATGTCCAGTTTAACAGCCCCACTGTATTACTCTTTGTTATTCATATGCGCCAAAAAATACACAGGATATAGATGGAGCTGAGCTAACATTACTGGAATTTCCTGACTTTTTTAATACTTGATCTTGCATCCTTAATAGTGTCAGTGAACTGGCAGAGGTGGGAGGACTGGGATGGTATACTTCCATTTTGGCACTGAACAAGAGAGGGGTAAATAGTTGGAGAATTAAATGTAATTTAATCTGACAGGCAGTAGGATAGACATCCGTCATACAGTCACCCATTTACATGTACATGTGTACACATACTCTGCCTCATTTGTTTCATAGTCAACAAAATGTGATTCAGAAATGCGGTTTAAATGGCAAAAAAATAGCATTTGAGAATCTGACAGAGGTCTGTGTTTGTCAATAATTTATATTTCATGCAAAAAGGAACATTTTATGATGCTGGTATAGAGGTTGTAACTGTGTTCAGCAGACAAGATAGAGGTTTGAATTAGTTTCCACAGAAAAGAATAATCCTCCAAACGCACAACTGATGCCTGGGCTCTATCTAATGAGACGGATACTGCTGGGGCTTTGACTGGTTCACAAGTCTAAAATAAAGCTCCAAGATGTAATTAGGAGGCATCAGTTATATTGGTTTCCCTTTTAATAGGACACAGCTCTTCATGCAGATGTTAAAAAAATTTCACCCTGATGTGTTTTTTGACTCCGAGTGCCCAGAGGTGTACGGTCAGGCAGGGGAGGCATGCCAGAGCAAGCTCAGTGACTCAAAAGGGAGGACTTGCAAAACACCAAGGAAAAGCATCTAGGCAGGAAGCTATAGTAATAGTTTGGTCAGAAAGAGAGCTATTTTCAAAAGCTGTAAACTATTCCCTCTTTTTTATTTTATTTTTTTTAATGGCATTTGAAAAGCATAAGCCACTTCTTTCGTCATTGTTTTATTTTCCTCTATGTTTCAATAAATCTTGGGTTTGAGGAGGTTACTGGTACATTGGTAATTTGTCAACAATATCCCCAAAGGATTTGTGAATGTCACAGAGAAGTGTTGAGGGTCAACAGTTTCCTTAACCTCCATGTCTCAGTTATTCCTTATTCACTGGTGTACACAGAGAAGGCAGATTATATCTGGCTGGCTACATCCTGATGGGCGATGCAGATAGATGCAGGGTTTTCTCCTGGTTTCCCAAGGTGGCTGAGGTTGGATCTGTGGTCCTGTGCTAGAGGTAATAAGGTCCAGCAAAATCGCTGACGGCAGCACCTCTCTGATGTCCCATCTCTAAATATTTGTCAAGAGTTCCTTATAGAGAAAGATTTAAATGTATTTTTGTGCCATTGCAAAACTAGATTTTGCCACAGAATGCAAGATGCTTATTTAAACAGTAACCCCAAACAAACCTGTCAGGATCAGCACCTTTGGTTAGTATTTGTCAGCGAGCAGTGGTGATAACAGTTGAACCTGCATGTGTGCTCATTGGCTTTTCTTACTACACTTTTCTTACACTGAGAGTGTCATGAAACAGCATCTTTGTTCATTAATGTACTGCTCTCCAAGTTGGATTTTCAGCTCTGTCTCAGTACATCTGCTGACTGGATACAAGTATATGTTCCAGTGCCCTTTCATATGTTCTTGGCACAGATGCCTTCCATTGGCATGAGCGTTAGGCTGTTTGTTGGCATTTTAGGATTTAAAATGCAAACAGGAGAACAACTAAAATAAAACAAACAAAGAAATACACCAGGAGAATGTTCCTGCAGTGGAAGCTGTGCCTGGCTCACAGTTTACACATATAGGCTTAGCCTTCCTGCCCTCTGTCTCCTGGGTTTACTTATCTCATCAGAGAGCAAATATGGAGTTTCAGTTGAGCAGCATTTCACTGCTTAGATGAGAGATGCCTTCTGCCTGAAGGAATTCTTGTTGATGAGGAGCTGGAGGATGTTTCTTCTGCACTTCTCCCAGCATAACGAAGGACTTAAACAGCCCAGAGAAAGCCAGCAGTCAAAAAGAACTTTCCAAAGTCCAAAGCAAATGTATTTTCTCTAGGTGATCCACTAAACTGATTCTCTTATTTTTTTTTTATTAATCATTGAATACACAGAAGTGCAACATTATGGACATGCTTAAAACCAAACAACTTCCTACCTTAAAAGCTTTCAGAATAAGTTTCTTACTTAGTACTAAAATTTATTTTCTTATGTGGGAAAACTTTGAAATACTGTTTGAGATGTTTGCCTTGATGATGTGGGTTTAGCAGGATTACCCGAGTCCCATACTTTACCATCAGAATGATAGCATGCCGAAATGACTAATACAGTGAGCACAGGATTTCATGAAATTACATGTCAGACAGGTACTATTAAACATATGGGAGATGCTCTAGGGTACTCCTGCATTGCAATGCAGTAATGAAAGTAGCTCAACTACAACTGCAGACGGGATCTTGAGTAAGAGCACCTTGAGGAAAATAAAGTTTTTTAAAACACACCCGAACAAACAAGTTCTACTACACAAAGGGACAATAGGTCATGTACAAATGTGAGAATATATATTATGTGAGAGAAAACCCCAAAGTATGTAGGCTGTAATATTCTGAAATATAAGTCCACTCTGGATTCATGAAGTCCATTGGTCACCTTAACAGAGGGCAGATAACCAAACTTGAAACACTTATAATCACACAATTACTGTTTATTTACTATCTTGCCACTCAACTGGTCATACAGGGATGGATTTTACAGTAAAGAAGTTTTGTGACAACATTTTTGATATAGAAAATAATAGTAAATTCCCAAAGAACTCGTAATTCAATGTTTTCTCACTTCTTGCCATTCTTACCCTTATATGGTTTCTTTTCTTCAGTCTTGATTATGGTAAAGAAAGTATAGTAACATTATTCATGGCAGAGTAGAGAAAAACTGCCCGTGAGAAAAGTTAAAAACCCCAAAATACAATATTTGGAACCTGACTGGGGCCTCTGTTTTTTTCCTATTGACTTCAATTAATTTTAATTTTAAGTTCTTTTTATTATGTTATTAAAATCAGAACACACATAGAATAAAGTTTGCTGTCTGCTCTAGTTCAGAAAAAATGAAAGCACAGCCTGTACTGAATGATAGAGTTGTGCTTTAATGTCCAGCCATGTGGTTTCTCCATGGAAAACTAATGAGTTAAAGATGAAATTCCTCTTCTAGTTTGCATATATCTTCTTGCAAGGATTCTGCTGAGCAGAAGTATAATTGGAGAGCCTATACAATTGAGTTTTATACTTTTTAATCCTAACATCATAAGCAATGAAACATCTTTGTTCCCACAAAAACGCAATGTTTTCCGTCCTAGGCATGCTCAGTTATAGATGTTTTTGAAATGTAAACATTTTCAAAAATACCAGGACCATTCCCCTCAATTTTATTTAATACCATCTGGAAACAGAGCAGGCTAAAAAACAAAGAAGCAAGATGTAAAACTAATGTCTCAAAACTCAAAGGGTTGTCCCGAGTTTCTGTACTAGGGGCTTATTCAGCTCTTATTGAATAAAAAGAAAAATAGAAGCAGAAAGCAGAGAGGAGATTTCCATTCATGCTTCTCATGCTGTTTTCATGTATTAAACTTCATTTTGCGTTCACAGGAGTGGGTTCACAAGTCTTCCACAAAGCATCTGAAATTGTCTAAACTGTATTCAGAGGTATACTGAAGGTAGACAGAGACATTTAACTTGTATTTAAGTATATTAATGTGTTTTTAATATCCATTGTATGATACAGTGGCTTTATAATACCCACAATGATTAAAAAAGTGTTGAAAACTTTGAAACCATGACCCTCTGTTGCCCTATTTTGTTGCAGTTTAACCAAGGGGTCAGGGAAAATTCCCATTCTCAACATATTTTTACACAGAAAGTGTAGAAATGTGTATCTGGAGATTTTGAACCAAATTTAGTTCCAGTAGAATTTTTTTTTTTCTGTTATTACTTGTATGTGTGAGGTACAGCCAGAATCTTTGGTGCTCCTACAATAAAAATGTTAAAGATGGTTTTCCACTGAGGCTGGGAGCCTTGGTCACACATATATGCCATAGAAGACATAGTTCTTGCTGCAAGCTTGGAACTTGCACAATCAGGATAAACCGAGTCTGGAAAAAGGAAAGAATGTTGCAATTATCAAACTGTCTGAAGTGAAGAATAAAAAAGTTAAGCTGGTATTTTTCCCTTGCCTGTTGACTAACTGTGTAAAGGCAGCCAGTGATCTTCTGTAGAAAAGTGATTGGCAATACATAACCAGTTACTTCTGCTTCCGTAAGTACCAGTCCATGGTAGCTTACATTTCAACGGCTTTTTTACAAGGCTGTAAAGAGAAGGATGCCATTCTGATAAGCTGTGATACACAGCTAGCTTCCATCAGGCTGATCCTTTCAGCTCTTGCAGACAGGTGGGAGTTCACAGGTTATTCCTCCACCCCTATAACTCATGTAAATCCAAAATCTTCCCCAAAGGTTAGGAAGGCTTGTTTGCTTTGAATTTTTAAATTAATTTAAGCAGTATTGTCATTAACATATAACTCCCTGTGAAGACATTCTGTTTCCAGAATAAGAATGCTTTTTCTTCCTGGTACACAGACTTCATCCCCAGGGATGGCCTTGTTATCATAACGATACTGTAGTTACATCTAATCGTATTTGTCAAATACCCTGATATAGACAAGTTCTCTATGTCTGGGGAACATCTCTTGATACCAGTTGAATTATATCAAGGATTGTCAAGATGCCAGCAGCAGTAATGCAATCTAACAAACAATTGGAACAGGGGACAAAATATAAATACACATTTTGTGTTTAAAATGGGGAGAGAAAGAGCATAGAGAGACTTTAGCTGGAAGGAGCCGTGTCATAGGCCAAAGGGACGGTAACTGAAAAGCAGGGCTATTCACGGTTGAGATCCTTACATGGAACACGAAAAGCTGGGTTATTAATGTGTCATAACATTCCTGTTTGACCTTAGCAAGCCACAGGCCCAGTTTTGTAAAGAATGTGAGGCAGATAACTCCTAATTTTCATATATAATTAGTTATAAAACTAATATAGTGTGTGGCTACTGCTATAGCATGTTTAATTATCTTCATTCACGACTGCTTTTCAAGTATGAGTTTCAAATGTTAGCATTAAATGCACCTTAATTTTAAGTCCCAATCCTGCAAATATTTATTAGTGTTTGCTGTCATGAGTAATTCATTGCCTAGAAGAAAACATTAGCTTCAGTGGAATTACTCATGGTATTGAGTACTATCATAGAAGGAAAAGTTTTCAGGGTTTTTACTTTAGTTATATACATATGTAGGTCATTATACATACATATATTTTATATATACACACACACATATATGCATATTTTCATAAGATAAATTTATAAAAACATTTTTTCTATATATCTTCCTTCCTCCTTTTTCTAAGTTTCCTTGTTTTTCCATCAGTGCATTGTCTTAATTCTCACTTTCTTTAACATGCAACTAGCAAATGAAAATGCTGTGTGTGCTCTTATCCTAAGTTTGAGTTGATGAAAAACAACAAGTAGTTCAAGTCTCATATTTTTGGGACAAGCTGAGTACAAGTACAGCAGTTCATTGCCTTTTCTTCTTTTTTTCTCTCTCTTTTTTTTTTTTTTAAGTCTGCATTTTTAAATTCAGCAATGCCATTTTCCAAAGCTGAAATGCAACCCGGAGGCCAGTTCAGACACGGTGTGATGCAGGCCAGTTGAATTGGCTGGTGGTTCTACTGTGGATGAGTTAAAGAAGGAATCACCCGAAGCAATGGTAGCTCTCAGAAGGGGGCCTGCCCTTCAACAGTTTAAAGCCTTTGAAGAGAGATTTCCTTTGAGCAATGTGAAGTCTTTGTGGTGATGGGAAACATACATTTATAATTACAGAAGAACACAGTGTACAGTAGGAATAGTATAAAAGCATGCGATTTACAGTGTCGAAGGAGAAGCTTTGATGTAGAGGGCCCCACTGACCTAGTTTGCTGCTGAAAGCCCTAGAAACATAAGGCTGACTGACTACAGTTGTAGGGATGCAGGCTGTGAACAACATCCTTCTGCCTCCGCAGTGCCACCCCACACTAAATGAATATTCTGTTGCAATACTGACTGTACGGAAATACCATCTGAACACAAACTAACTGTGCTCAAAAACATTAACAAAGTTTGTTGCGCTCCTCTGGGGAAAACGTGCTAAAAAAGAACCATTGTGAATCAGCACACAGGCTGGGGAAAAGATTTATCTGGGAAGATTATTTGTGGAAAAAAATGTTGAAAACTTCACGCCACGACAGCCATCCTTTGGGGGGTGAGAAGGGGGGAGAAAAAAAAGATGTTAACCTCTGTTAACAAGGGACAGAATGTAAATCCCAAGAAGCTATACTGATTCAAAATGGTTATATCAGGGTCCGTAAGAAAGACTGTGTTTGACAGCAGCCATCACGCCATAGGAAGAGTGTACCGTTACCTATGGGATATGCACTGCTGTGAACAAATCTGATACGAGATCCAAGATTAGATATTCTCCTCCACAGGAAGAATAGGAATGTCAAAATAGAATTTAATGAAACACTGGCTACCACGCTCCCAACCATCCCCAAACCAGTCATGTGAAGAGGGCAGTACCAAGGCTTTAGTAGCATCCACCAAGTGTCCACCAAGAGAAGAGTTGCAATTCATGGCCCACCTGACACAGGTTGCAAAAAACTGAGAAATCATGCAGTTGTGACAATAAGAGTTTCATAGTGGTCCTTGTAGTACTTCATATGTTAAGAATAAAGTATTCTTTATCCCATGGATTCAGGCTCAGATTTTTAGTGAAGCCACATCAGATTTGGGTGCTAGTAGATATGGACAGCTATATTCAGATCATTTCATGATTACTTTTCTTGAGCTTGAGAACTGAATTTGGATGTTGCGCTGAGCTGAGGTGGGTATCTGGCAGTTTGGTTAGTGACCACATCTAAATAATATTACGCTGAGGTAGCACTGTCTGCCTTATAATCACTTTGCCTGTGGGAGAGGGCCAATCTCAGGGATGTCACTGAAATTAAAATGGAAAACTTAATTACATAAAAATAGTATGGGTGTGTTGTGTGCTTTGATGGACAAGGATGATGTAGGAAAAGAAAAATATAGAAGTCCAGCAAGAGCTATTTATAAATCTTACCTAGTGGGAGTAATAGACAACAAAGGATAAATCAGTGACTATTAAGCAATGTTTGTGCCAGCACAGATACAAAATTTTAAAGTTCAATCTGAGACCTAGTGAACATAAGGTACTCTGTGAGTAATGGGAGAGACCCTGGGGATCTTGCTGCCTGTAATTCAGCCGCTGGCTAAGTCTCCTGTAGTCACCTCAGACTCACCAGTCAGTGACCTGCTCCAAGAGCAGAACAAGCCTTAGGCTTTTCGAGGTTTGCAGACAGCATCCAAACATCACAGTGCCCCAGCCACCTTCTGTGGCTTCACTGCAGTACCTTTGGTGTCTGCACATTACTCCTGCTCTGCCACTATAAATAAGTCTTCAGCAATAAAATAAATAGCCAAACCAACTTTTCAAGAATTACATAATTTTTATTTCTAATGTGGCAGCCCCTTACCTTTTGGCTTAGCATGCTTTAAATTTGGGCCTGTTTCCGGGTGAGAACGCATTCTCCATATATAATTTCCAGCCTGTGGCCATTACCCCACTGACTTGCCCATGCTCTTTCCAGCTGTTCTCCCCAGACCTGTCCCTGTCCCTGTTTGCCTTCAACTAAGTCCAGAGGAGTCCTTCTCCTAGTGTCAACATCACCACTGTCACTATTCCCACCAAACCTCTGACACTTGTTACTAACTAATAGAAAAATGTCAATGGCTGGTTAGACATCACCCTTAATCCTTTCATTATTAGGAAATGATACAATCTAAAGGTGTAGAGACTAAAATAACTTTAGTGAACACGAAAATAGACAAAAACATATTTTTCCCTCTGTCTCATTTTCCTCCTTTAGAAGACTGGGCTGAGAAGAATCAGTTTAACTCAGAGTACATGGAAGACTGAGCTCTACTTCTGGACCACTGTATAAGCAAAGAGTGGTCTTAGAAGCCATCTACATTAAGTGAAATTTCATGTTATGGTTCTTATTTTTAACCACACGAGACTTTTCCTTTCACAAGCAATTGGTAGACCTGAAGGTTGCAGTCCTTGTGAGCTTTTGACAGGCACTGCCCCTGGATGCTCCAGGTTTCTTACTCCTCTTTTTAAAGTCCTATCTTGGTTAGTATACTACTAAGTACATCTGTATTTCTACAGAACAGCTACTGTCTGTCAGTGGTATTGGACTGGAACAAAATGGTCATAATTACAGAGAGATAAGAGATCCTTTAACTTGACCTCACAAACAGTTCTCTGTGGCTTTATTTCACCTGTGGGCTATAATCAAGGTCAAACTCACCACCACTCAGATGCAAGTCTGAGACAAGCTCTGCTCATGCCCATGTAATGTGCAGCTTGTCTGCCTCGGTGGCAATATCACATAATTGATGCTGAACAGACAAGTCAGCAAGGGGGGCCCTCACAGAAAAACCCAGATGTTGCACACTGACTGCACGGGTCCAATCTTGCTGGGGAACATGAAACTATGCATCCTGAGAGGCAGGTGCTAATATTTAGGGCCATGGGTCCTGAAATTCTGGAGCTGGCTCAGAAATTACACTTGATTTTAGCTTATCTCATGGCCTGAGCAGTATGGGGTTGTACTATCAGCGAAATGCAAAGGACAATGCAGAATATAGACTGACCAGCTGATCCAGTCTTTTCCCTTCCCCTTCCCCTGCTGAAATACCTCATATGTCATACACGGATCTGTCTTTGGCCACTCACTTGAGATCTAACACATCAGTCTCCAGAAACAAGCATACAACATTAGGACTCGCGTCTGTCCGTGAAGGGTTCTGATTTTAAGCATGCATAATTACTTAATAACCCTGCTTGTCCACAAACACAAAAGTGCATGTTACAGGAAACCATCAAACCAGTTAAGAGAGATACAACATGGCTTGCATGCTGACTCAGAACCAGGGAAAGTTGGAGGTGTGTGAATCGCTCAGAAATAGAGGTGAGTAACATAATAAGACCAAGTACAGGAGAATCTAGCCTTTATAATAAAAGCTGGCCAACGCAAGACACACAGAAAATTTTGAGGAAATGCCCGTTCAACAGTCAGTGATTCTACTGAGAAACAGCATATCTGTCCCTCTGCCCGTATGTTTTGAACTGAATATTATGAAAGAGAAACTGCTCTAAGGCCTGCAGTGAAGTCTTATTTTGTACTATGCATTGTATCTTTATAATTTTACGTAATATTTTTAGCAACAGAAAGCATTGATCTTGATTACTAGACACCAGAAATTCTCCAAGTGTTACCATGTAGAGCAGTAGATTATGGCACACCTTATGAGGCATGTATTGCTTTCTCCATTTTATGTCTGAGATGAGACACGAAAACATAACTGAGCTCCAAAATCTTGAGATACTTTTTCAGTAATATAGAATTTGTGGATCAAAAACTCAAGTTATTGAAAAGATGCTTGGGGGATGCTTTGTTTTTAAATATACATATATATAAAAACACATATGTAGGTTATTATTCACAACTTTTAAAAAGCATGCAATATAAGCTCAGCTGGACCATGGTTTTCAAGTTGATCACCAGTATCAGGTGTCTCAGCTGAACAGGGACAGTTTGAAGTCTCAAGCTTGTTGCTCTTCAGAAAAGAAACTCTAAAGATGCCCCAGCTGCATAGCTAAAATGCTGCTGCACCCAAATATTTTGAAAATCTGGGCCTAAAAACAGCTCTTATATAAATAGCTCTTATATAAATAGCAGGTTTGCTGATGATACTAAGCTGAGTGGTGCCGTCGACACATTGGAAAGAAGGAAAGCCATCCAGAGGGACCTGGACAGGCTGGAGAAGTGGGCCCATGTAAACCTAATGAGGTTCAACAAGGCCAAGTGCCTGCACTTGGGGTGCTGCACTTGGGTTGGGTCAACCCCCAGGTATTTATACAAATGGGGGGAAGATCTCCTTGAGAGCAGCCCTGTGGAGAAGGACTTGGGGGTCCTGGTGGACAAGAAGCTGGACATAAGCCGGCAGTGCGTGCTTGCTGCCCACAAAGCCAACTGTGTTTTGGGCTGCATTAAAAAAGGGGTGGCCAGCAGGGAGAGGGAGGTGATTGTGCCCCTCTACTCAGCTCTTGTGAGGCCCCATCTGGAGCACTGTGACCAGGCCTGGGGCCCCCANGGTGGCACACTGGAACAGGTTGGCCAGGGAGGTCGTGGATGCCCCATCCCTGGAGGCATTCAAGGCCAGGCTGGATGTGGCTCTGAGCAGCCTGGTTTAGTGGTTGGCGGCTCTGCATATGGTGGAGGGGTTGAAACTAGATGATCACTATGGTCCTTTTCAACCCTGTTCTATGATTCTATGATTCTATGATAAATCAACCTAACTCTTCTTACAGGTCCACTCTGTTTACAAATCCTATCTCTATCTACTTTCCCTGCCTTATTGGTATAGGATACGCTTCACTTCCTTTTGGCTTTACATCCCCTCTTAATATTTTCCTAGGCACCACCAGCAACAGCACCACACTGCACAGCTCCATGCAAGGTAGCTATTGAAATATCTTCAAGATATAATATAGTGCAAAGAGAGTAGTCATTATCCTTGAACTGTTAAGGCATGTACAGCTCTGAGCCTTATTTAGCCTCAGCACAGGGCCACAGTGACTGGAGCATATTGTTGTTGGGACTAGAGCTAATGCCGAGAGAGTTAACTTGCATGTCTGCTCAGCTCAGTGCAGTACAAATGTAGCCTGTGTAGTAGTACTCATGTGGTGCTGTTTGGAGATATTAATTGCTTTTCTTTGGAGCTTGGGACTGCAACCCCCTGCAACCACTGCCGAAGCAGTGAGTCCAGGGGACTCTCCCATCCATAATAATAAAATGCTTCTTCTCAAAAGTTTGCTTTTAATAAAGTGAGGAGACATAAGACCCACTCTACTGCAGTTTTCTCTTTCTATATTTTTTCCCTTGGGGCCTTGCATAATATGTTATGGAAGGGTTTTAAATTTATCGGTATATTTTTCTGAGCTACCCTTAAGTAACCCTTTTGAGCTCATTCATGTTCTCTGTGGTAGGGTGTTCTGCTGCAATTACAGACATACAGCAAACCAGTGAAGAGCTGAAAATAGAATGTACAAGTCTTTTTTCCCACTATGGTTCAGAAAGGAAGCGACGGTCTGTGCCACTGCTCCATGGAGTCAGAAGAATCACTGTGGTTCCCCCAGAAAGCCAGGACAAGGGCTTACGATGCTATTGTGATAATGTCTGGAGGCCCCAAGTAAAATCAAAGCCTCATTTTGTTCACTGTTGAATAGCTTCTACTCTGAAGAATTTTTAATCCAAGACTTGAATCCTGCACTCACAGAAGTGATGCTTTTGTGCAGAAAATCATGCTCCAAACAGAAAAAAAAAACCAAATACAAAAACAAACAAACAAACAAAAAACCAACCCAAAAACACCAACATTATTTTCTTTTTTATTTCTACTATTTGGGGATAGAAAGTTAAGGTGCAAAAGGACTGGATAATTAGCCCAAAATCATACAGGCCTTGTACTGAAACCAGATCTTTGATGTTCTAGTCCAGTGCTGATCTACAAAGCTATCCTTCTCCTCAGCTGCAGATTTTGTGATCGTTCAAACCTATTCTTGTGTAAGCAGGTTGCTTTCTAGCCAGAGTAATCACTAGAATTGCCCTGTGCTCTCATTTCAGAACTGCCTTGGACACACAGAGGCCTGTAGCACATTTCTACAAGCTAGAGGTGTCCATCCAGCTGCCAGCACAACCATTCTTCCGTTCTTGTTAGTGTCTTTCTCAAGTCCTTAAGCAGAGCTGTAAAATTCAAATAGTCACTGATAACATTCATCAGACCACCCACTCATACACATATATCCTTACTTTCCCTTTTCTACTCATATTTTACTGCATTATTGTCCCACTCCATTACCTTCTTTCAATTCTTTCAAAATCAGCCTTCCAAAACCAGAATCTCAACATTATCCTTCCAACTATTTGTTTGTGTCCAACTACATATTTTTCCCCTTAATTACACACCTCATCCCAGGAGCTTTGCATACCATGTCTCTCAAGCCCCCTGCCTCACTGAAGGGATTCCAAGGAGTCATAAAGCCTCTGTGCACACCCACTCTGTGTGTCTGGGGACTGCTTCTGGTAGCAGCCACTCACATTGACTGCCAGGCACAGACCCCAAGAGATAAACATCTACAAACAGCTGTTTAGCTGAGATTAAGTCTCATCTGAGATTAGGCAGTGCTACCAACCTGCTGCTCCTGCAACACATAGGTAGCAAAATTCAGTGTTGTACAGGTGGTGCTTGCTGTTGGCAGATTGTTAACTCTGTGAATAAAAGTTTGCAAGCATCTCCTTCCATGCTTTAGCTGTTGGTAGATTATTACCTCTGTGAGTAAAGCTCTGCAAGCATATCCGTCTACGCACTAGCTGATAAACCATGGTGCTGTGCACAGCACTGACTCTCTGACGTGCTTTTGTCCTGTCTTTGGTGACAGCAGCTCATTTGAGGCTTTTGTTTTCTGAGCACAGTGACTTAAACCAGCTGCTTTTGTACAATAAGCTGTAGATTGTTTCTGATTCGTGCCAATTGCATCTACACTGTGCTTCGGCAAGACTGAACTCAAGCTTAGCAGCTCTCCTAAGTGACATCCCCACATCCAACCCCATCCCACATGCCTCTCTAGCACACCTCAACCCACCCTTCTGTGTCATAGATGTCCCAAAGCTCTCCCACAGTGCAACACCACTGTCTCCCTTATGTGCCTCAGCCTTGTCAGATTTTGAGCCATGCTCACTATCTAGATGTCCCAAATACAATGACCGAAAGAGCCAAGGAACTGTTTGGCTCTTTCCTTCCTTGATTATCTCTTTCCATAGAGGCCCATCACCAAAAGCAGAAGGGCTCTTCCAGGTTACTCATGCCCTTTACAAAGAGCTCAAGGTAGTTAACCTCAGAAACATGGACCTCGTAAACCTCTGCCAGATACAGGTGGACTGTCTGGTACTCTGAAGAGCCCTGGTAGCCCTTCTTTGTCCACAGGGCAGAACAGGTTCATCAAGTAATGGAGAACTCTGGAGATTCACTGTTGCCACCCCTTGTGAAAGCAGATACAACTTCAGAGTTACGGAAGTTTGCTCAGGGTGTATCCAGCTGACTTTGCGGTATCTCCAGAGATGAAGATTTTGCAGCCACTCTTTGCAGCCTCTTTCATTGAAATGTAAAAAATCTGTTTCAATGTTTTATCCCTGTCAGTGAGAAACATTTTTAATTTCTTTACTGTAACTTGTGCCTGTTGCCCTTTAAGCTTTTCCTGTGCACTGCCAAGAAGAGTCTCACTCTGTAACTCTCTGTAACTACCTGTTGGGTAATTAAAAACAGCATTTAGATGCCCCCTTAACCTTCTCTTCTTTAGGCTAAACAAACCCAGCTTCTCACACACCATCTCCCTGTGTGTCTACAGTTCTTCATATACTGTATGCTCAGTCCCCTTAAACATCTTGCTGACTCTCCACTGGACTTTGTCCAATTCATCAGTCTTGTACTGGGAGCCCAGAAGTGGACATAAGGATGGAAAAGTGGTCTCACAAGTGCTACAACCTGTTGGCTACACTGCCGTGATACAGAATGTGTTGTCTCACA
This sequence comes from Syrrhaptes paradoxus, assembly GCA_013400615.1. Lineage (NCBI taxonomy): Eukaryota > Metazoa > Chordata > Aves > Pterocliformes > Pteroclidae > Syrrhaptes > Syrrhaptes paradoxus. The sequence goes on from VZTO01004843.1 coordinate 289,078, forward strand.
TTCAACTTCTTGTTCAACAGGTCCTTTCCTGCCACTGTGCTTTGTGGTTGGACAGTCCCCACCAGCCTGTAATGCTGCATGGGATTACTCCTCCCGGTGTGCAGAAGTTGGCATTTACCTTTGCACATTATTGAGAGTCGCCTTAGAAATAAGACAGCTGCTTTCCAACAGCCACATTTTGTGGTAGACACTGAAGGAAACCAGCAATGGGTAAGGTGTGAGGACACATCCGTTCCCTTTGGAGGAATAAGAGACATCTGTTTTAGGTCAGGTGCTGAAGAAGTTCCTCTAGGAATATGTATGGACACGTCCCTGAGCTAATCCCACACTCTTACATGAAGCCATTCACATTCAGTCAGATTTGACCACGTTGCAAAACAGCATGAGAGTGTTGAGATTCAACAGAAGCCTGACCTGATGTGACAATATAGAAAGCTGGTTTAAAAACCCCAGGGACCTGCTGTTGCCTCTCAGTCACTGAGGCAATCAGCAGTAACTTTCTGATGGCTTCTTTGCGTGTCCCGGATTCTCAGCAGTGTTCCAGACACGCGTCCCAGCAGCACATGCCAGATGTGTCCTTTCATTTAAGCAGTAAAAAAATGATATTGCAGGCCTCTTGTTGTTCAAGCCCAGTGAGGATGCACCCTAGTTTTTGTAAGCTTTGCTGCTTCTATTCACAGTAAATCTTACATTTATTGGAAAATCACTCAGTGCTATGACTGGATAAAATTAAATCTGATTTACCTGATTTAGGATTGGGTATTCTGGTTGTTGAATGGTGCTGAGTGACTTATATATTCACTGTATAATCATTGTCATTGAGAAAAAGCATTTTTTAAAGTGTAAGATTAATTAAAATACTTTTTAGACGCTTCCTTCCAGTCCTCCCAAAATTCACAGAAATGAAAAGTAATTATCTAGTGATAATGATCAGTTCTTAAAATTTTGTTACACTTACTGCTCTTTAATGATTATTACAGTTAATGGGTTACTAGGGATTCTGATACTGTAGGTCTCAGTTCACAAGAACAAGAACTGAAAGTTTCACTTGTTTTCCCCTCTCTCGAGCATCTTCATGCTCCCTGTCTAAGGGCTTGTCTTCACTGCTGAAGAAGGTTATATTTTCTCCCTCTAGAAAACAAACACAATAAATCTGTCCATGTCAGCTCTAATTTTTGTGAGTTTGGCTTATGATAAAACCTGACTATTGTGTCCTCTGGTGATTACAAAAAGAGGAAGAAAAAAATAGTAAAAAAAAAAAAAAAGATATAATTTTAGCATTTCAGCAAAGTTCAGAATATGCTGTTAAGTGTTGCTCAGCCAAGCAGAGTCAAAGAAAATTTGACTTTGTTAATGTTTACTCTTAAATTCTGATTCAGCTACCAATGCTAAGTTCAAGTATTAGAAAACCCATGTTTCTTGTGCTATTGTTCAAAATTAGGACAATCACTAACATCCAATAAGCTATGACTACGTTACAGAATTTTAATCTAAAGTCTCACCTTGTCTGTAACTATTTTTAATCCTACTACTGTTCTGTTGCACAATGTTTGTTCTTTTATAGTTTGGAGTATGCAAATGGGCTACATGTGATCTTTTCAGATAGCTAACATCACTGATGTTGTTCTGATAGCCTGTATAATTGAGGAATAATTGTACTCATTGAATATGCATTGCATATTTTATTTAGATCTGCAGACAGGCCCTAATCATTCATCACTGACAGGCTTACCTGGAGAGGTGTCATAGTACTCCCAGTTACTGAAACTCAACAGTATTTCTACTCACTCTGAGCTCATTGCAGTGTTGGATTCTTAACTGGTAAATCCTGTAAGAAGACGCTACCTCTCTAATATGTACCCTCATAGTTGTACAAAAGTGATGAAAAGTCAGCGTTTGCATTTAAAGAGAGGTGCCTAATGCTTTGGTTTTGATGCAAATCTTTTTTAAACAGTGTGCAAATTTTCTCCAGGTTGATCTCAACTCATTTATATACATGTGTGACTCTAGTAGTAGTTTAGCACAAGCTGAAATGTTTCCCGAAAGTTACTGCAGAAAGAGCTAATTTCCTTCTGATAAAGGGCTTTTCACCATTCTATGTTCTTGTAGAGAAGGAGCCAAATACATTAATTGGATTTGACACAATAGAAGGGTTTGTAAATAGAACAGGTGAAAACATAACCGGCAACAATCAAAAGCTAGTTATTTGCAGCCATCAGCTGTGCTGAAACATACAAAGAAGCACAGGCTACAAGGGAACAGGATATGCTATGGGAAGAAGTGTTGTGTTAGTAAGGACTACAAAACTGGGAGGAGATAAGCAGGACATTCAGTTCTCTTAATCCAAGCCTATCCTAGGAATCCTCCTGTGAGTAGCTGTATTCTCCAGGTTCTCACATCAAGACATAGTGCTGATTCTTCTCCTGGTTGCACCACATCATGATCACTGTGAGCTGCTAGGTTAAGAAACACTTATTCCTGTTATACTCCACTCATGAATTTGGTGGAATTACTGACATTATCAAGCTGCTAATCTCAGATTTCTTTGTTGGGCCCATGTTTGTGCTCAGCTGAGGAACAGAACTGGCAAACCAGTGGGGTTGCAACCGAGGTCTGAAGGTGGCTTTTTTTTGTTTATTTGTTTGTTGGGTTTTTTTTCACACTGGCAATAGAATGAAAGCAAAGTGAGTTTCTAAGTACTTTCTCAGTTCCCTTCTTTTGTCTAGTTGCCTTTTATCCATCATTAATTAATGTAACTGCTACAATTTCACAGTCCAGTGGAGACTAACTAATGATACTGGAGCTGAGTGTTCTGTTTCTGCAATAAATCAAGAGAGCTGTTCATATAATACAGCCTTCCACTTCTTCCCACCACATCAAATTAAAGAAGATAAATATTTCTTTTTCATGGCTTTGGGTCTGGTAGTTAGGTCACTCCCCCATGAATTCATGGGAAGGTCTGATACAATACTTACTTCTGCCTGGGGGTAGTTCAAATCCAACACTTCAGCCACTTGAGAGAGTACCCAGTGCTCCAGTCTTGGGAGCAACAATCTGCAGCTTCCATTGAATCTGTTTCTCAGTGTAGAAACCAGCACAAGATTTATGGGGCCAGAAAAAAAAAGAAGGGAAGAACGAACATTAATAAATAACTAGGAAAATTTCCTAGAATACATCTGGCTTCATCCACAAGTGTCTCTAGTAAGTAGTTTTTTGTTGAAAGAAACAAACCAAGATATCATCCCAGCAGCAGAGGCTGTCTAATCTTCACATGATTAGAGGAAGCATAAATCTGTGTTCCCAGACGTGACTTCCAAGAAAAACCCCTGGAGGAGATGGGGACCTGCTACATGAGGAATCAAGTTGTCCTAGCAGAAGACCACCATTGTATGTGATGACAAACGGCTCAGCACCGCAATACCTGGGAAGAGGAACTGCTGGTGCTGCTGCCTGACTTTGTGTGTGAGACCCTAAGAGCTAACCAGCCCACTATTATCTATTCCTCCTTTCCCAAAATGAAGCAAAGAAGGAAAGGGGGAAACTGGAGAAGTGTTTTTTGTTAAGTACAGTTGTCACAGCTGCCCTGCCTGGTGACTGCCAGTTAAAATTATAATTTGAAGTGAAAAGCTATAAAAATTCATCAGATGTCAGGAAAAAAGTCTCTCATATATATTTATTTTCTCAAGTCCATAGATGTGTCTGTAGTGACAAATCTGTGATTCTGTGATTCTATGTCCATGGTTTATGGCTGGATTTACAAACAAAAACCTGGGGTATTTGTACTTTTTCAAGGTTGTAAGCAGACATGACTGGCACATACCATTCAGGTAAGAAGATGTCATCCACAGTTCTATATTTGAACTCTTTGTGTTGCACAATAAACCATTTTTTCAAGGCACAAGAAGTTAAATTGACTGGCATATTACTGGGTAGAGCTGAGAGTATGTAAATATTCCACCCGAAGGTAAATCCTGAGCCTGACTTCCAGCCAAGAGCATCTCTGAAGTGAGGCATGCCTAGAGATGTAATGTTTACCATTCTTTTTCAAGTCAAAAAGCCTGTGATTTTGTAGAGGGAAAAACAAGACCTGCCATGTATTTGATTTTATTTTTTTATAAGCTGACAACCTATTGTAGGTGAGAAGAATCATCTTCCTTGTGCTCGCTACTAACTTTTAGGTTTAGGTTAAGCCCTTCAGAGTGGGATCCACAGCAATCAGTAGGGAAATGTCTGAAGTCAGCAGGCTGATGTGTTTGGTGATAGCCACCCAGGTAACAACGAAGATGAGGAATCAGCCCTTCAGACACAATATTCACTGGTGTTGGAGGAGCTGTTCTCCATGAGTCCATAAGCTGTGGTCCACTTGCAAAGTGCCTTTCTTTGCCCCCATCTAACACTGCTGGTGCTACTGTCATTGATGCCATGGTTTGTCAGAAGAAATGAACAGGCACTGGGAAACAACCACATTAGTTCTTCCTCAGCCTGAAGTTAGGAAAACTCAAATCCTTCACCTCTCCAGGAAGTACTTAAGAATTCAGCCTTCAAAGTCTTTGGGAGAAGAAAAGAAGGACAGCTGAGGGATGTAGAAAACATTGTATCACCTGAATAATCTAACCAGCTGATCCATTGGACAGTCTGGGGTCTGTGCTTGATGTGGATCCATCAGGCAGAATGAGATCTGTGTCCGATGCTGGAGGCTCCCATCCACTCCTTACTCCCACAGAAGAGTTCGTGTTAATTCATTTAACAAGAACATCCCTCAAACATATTTAAAGTGTGTTATAATGTTAAAATGTAAATTAATTACAAATTCAAGATTCCTGTTGGGTTGAGAGAGTGTGAAGAAATGTGAGTAGAGCTTTTTTAAAATTTAAAAAAGAGAGAAAAGATAAATGTCACAAGATAAAATCCAGGGAGGACACTGTGCACCTGCAAGAGAACCAGACTTTCTTTCCTGTAGGGAAAGACTTCCATCCCTAGGCTGTAGCATGAGGCATGACTGCTAGTGCTCCCTTTCTATCCAGTGACTCCTAAATTGTTGTCCACACATGATCATGTAGGTATTTTGTCTTACTTCCCATTATCCTGAGTAAGTCAGTTTCTCACCTTCAGGAAGAAAGCAGAAATGGATGTTGAACTCCCCTAGCAAAGGATATTATATAAAGAACAGGAGCAGCAATTGCATTCTATGCAGAGTCTAATACAGCTGGTATGTGTTAGGTATGCTTTGATAACGTCTTCCAGATCAAAGCCCTGTGGAACTGGGGTGGGGGAAATTGAGGAATGCCTGATTTTGGATCTTGGTTTGACTTAAGCAGGCATTAAATACTGAGCTGTTCAGTTCTCTCAACGCAAGGAATTTAGGGTGCATATGGAGTGCTGCTGCTTGAGAAACACAAAAAGTAAAGTAATCAGGGTTCTCTAGGTGCTCCTGGGATATGTAGCAGGAGGTTTCAGAGTCACAATCTTGGGTGTAAGTACTTAGGTTTTTTTAAGCTCTCTTTAGCACAGCTACAGTGAACGTTCTTTATTCCCTCTTCGACCAATGTGGAACCATACGTCACATCTAGGACTGAGAAGGGAAGTTAACCTGCATCCTTTCTGCCATTGGTGGTTCTCTTTGAACCATCCACCACTTACTAGTTACACATCCAAATGAGTATTTATGTTGAATATTGTGATGTGTCAAGAAGGGTTAGATCAAATTGGTTTCACTCAAATTTACTTTTGTCTCATCAAATAAAATTGACTTACTTGAGCTTTAAAGATTGGCCTTTTGAGAATAGGAATTTGTCTATGAATGGCATCATCCCAAAACATTTTATCTGAAGTTTATTGACTTACTGTGCTTGTATATCATCTATTTCTTCTAGTATTAGTCATGAAAGTTTCTACTAAGGAAATGAGGGACGTTCCTTCTTACACTCAGACTAGTCTGCTTTGTAAATTCTGCATAGATACAGACACGTTTCCATCTGCTTTAAGCTTTTTTGTTGTCAGTCACATATGCACTGAGAAATACTTCTTATATTTTAGCACTAGACTTGATCAGATAATTCACAGTGAATAATTTATTTGAACAAATTTAGACTTTTCTGTTTTTCAGTTGTCCATGAGCTACTTCTGATTTTCTTGTATTTATGCATTATTCAGAAGTATTTGCTTAATAACATCTATGAATAACTTAATAAGCAAAGATTTGTTTGTGGACTACTTGTGAGCAGTTTGGCACAGTACTAAGAGCTTGGTGCTGTTGCTCAGGTTTTTTAGATATTGAGGCCATACAGCTACTTCTTGACTGGGTGAATAAATTGGAGATGTCTTATGTGAATACTTACATTCAAAATTAGCTTTTCATAACCAGTAGCAGTCAGTTATATTGTGCTGCAACTGTGTACATCCCTAAAGTAAACCTTTGATTTCCATACTTCCAGGACTGCAAATAGGTCTTTCCCTTCTAAAAGGGTTTAATTTTTGTACAGGTGGGTCTCAACAAAGAGATTTTTTTCAGGTAGCCAACCTGCATCTGCTAGATGTCTGCTCTTTGACTCCATAGTTGGAAGAAGAAAAAAGCCAAGACCTGTCAGTTGTTTTATATGAGTACTATTACTGCCAGAATATAAGCTACTGCATTGACAATTTTTAAAAAATTATTTCTTTTTTTAACATTGATGCCAGCTTTGTATTTTAAAATATAGCCTTACTGTTGTGTCTATGAAAAGTTAAGCATTTAACAACAAAACATCTTGAGCACAGGTCTCCTCCTGGAAAACTGGAACAGATTTATTTGAAACCAACAATGCCCCTTTTGTTATTTATTTGTGAATTACAGTATTAAAAAAAAATAGGCAGTAAATGTTAAATATAGATGTTCATAGGAATCATCAGAATTCAGAGAGTCTGATAAACGGAATAATGCAATGATGGAATTATTTATTTGTATTTTAAAGCTGATTAGTTAATTTTTGTTTCTCTTAGTAAATGCTACAGAAGCTTTCTCTGTAATTATTTTAATTAGATGCATTAAATCTTTCTGAGACATTCAATACAGAAAACTAAACAGAAAAAGCATAAGTTGTTTTATGAGTTTTAATATTGTGTAAAGCACAGTAACCATGATCTTATTTTGAATTTTTGTTCATCACAGCACTTGTGTAAGATTGATGAAAATGCATTAAGCAGGATATATTTATCTGCCTTTATATTCCTTTGGAAACGTCATTTATATAGCACCAAAATGTGATGTTTTAGTAAGGCTGCTGCATATTTGACACGTAACTGACAGATGATGTCTAAGCATTATACAGGGCTATTAAAGATGACATAGAATGCACAAATCTATCAGTACACAAGGGAGAAAGCTGGTGAGATTTTGGAAAAAATCTGACATCACTGGGTGAAAGTCACAAGTGGAGTTATGTGAATTAAATAAAGGAGAGAAAATGCATCAGTAGCAATGTAAAAAAGCAAAACTCTATGAGGCAGCGTATCAGGCCTGCAGTAATAAAATAAAATGAAAAAAAAAATCCACGCCCAACAACTAAATATGGGTAGTGCAGAGTAAAATAACTTATTATTTCATGTGCTTGTACAGATCTGAAAGTGAGAGAGATTTTTTTTCTGGTTCTGTTTCAACATCTTTCTGGTTGAAGAATTTGGATCACCTGTGTACACGAGGGGCTTCTCATCTCTTGTCTCCCACCAGATTTCAACATGTTTTGAACTTCGTTCCCCTAGAAATTTCCACTGAATGTGAAGATCCCCACATAAGAAATCTGAATCCTTCGGTACTGTGGTGTTTGTTTTTCTTAAGTATATGTGTAAGATCTCTTTAAAATAGCCCACAAACACTCTTCCCCCTCCCAGGGCTTCATGGACCATGAGGTGGTAAATACCATATCCTAATTAATAGAAGACACAGATTTTTTTACACAAAGGATAATCCCAGCCCTTATTGCAGAGTTTGATCAAACGAGTAGAAAGAAACGGACATTAAAAGGCAAATAGAGACTCAATGGCTGAATATGAGTAGGACTCAGCATAAAATGAAGAAAAGCTTATCTAGCTGCTAGCTCATATATATTTATACTTTCCTCACTGACTAGAATTTATACAAGAGCCTGAACCGGGAGAAAAATATGTGTCCAGATGTTAAAATAATTTATCTCCCATTTGCGTTCCTGTATCTTGTATCTGGGCTATCTATATTGCAGAAATGCATGTCCACACTTTTGCTTTCTGTTGGAATGAAGTAGTAGTCCCCACTGAAACAGTACCTAAATGTTGTTCTGTGAACAGTTCAGTCCAGGGACTGTTCCTGTTAATAGATATGCACATGTCCGCACATGTCTTGGTGCCTTCTGGTCTAGCCTTCTCCAGTAAGGTTCCCATGTCCCATGCACCTAGTCATGTGCCATTAAAGAACTGCTTTGGTCTATAGCACTCAGTCACACTAGCCTAATTATGTATCATAGCCAAAGGGACATTGCATGGGACCTAGAGGAATCTCAGAACTGAATAACATGAATTCTTATCTCCAGAGCTGTGTAGATGTGACCACCTCTGCCACACAGCCCAGGGGCTGGAAACCACTCACAGGGGTTAACTCTCACATTTATCCTGGTGGTTACAGCACACAGATCACAACCTTCTGGCTACCAATCTCCTACTCTCACTAGACATTCAATAGAGCACCCAGTGCTCGAGTTTGGGCTGTAGATTTGAAGTATCAAATTGATAGTCACTGAAGCACTTTGCTTGACAATATCTAAATTCACTTTGGGTAACTGGCCTGCTGAAGCATGTCACAGGGATATGAAGAGCGAGTGAAGATTAAACCAGAGTAGTCCAAGTTGCAAAATAACAATTCTGCTATGGGACAGTGTCTTAAACTTTGAAAAAGTGACACATTGCAATGAACTGACAGGCAAATTTATACCAGAGTACGCTTTGCTCAAAGGAGCTGCTTGGCTGCAGCTCGTGTCACCTGGCCTGTGTCCTTGACCCTGTCCTTTTAAGTCAAGAGCTTCCTCTTCTTCAGCAGTGGCAAGGAGGGAGAAATGAAAGTTTGTTGTTTAGCTACTCTGGAGAATTTGGAGCTATTGTTCAAAATTGTAATAGTGACCAACTTTTTTATGTACTAATTTGGTAGTTCTGCAGTGCAACAGTCTGTGGGAATTACACATTGAAAGCAGTGGGAGTTATGCAGTGACATGTTTTTGAAAATTCTAATAAATGTCTCTTTATATATATATATGTAAATAGTTCTTTAAATGCATTGGTGACTCATGATAAATGAAACAAATGGCTCTTCCCTACTTCACAGGTGCTCTGAGGACAAATGAATGGGAGAGTCTGAAAGTTTACGTACTTAGGACTTTTTAAGCAAAAGTCTGGATAGATGAAGTCTGATTCCTTCACAGCTAAGTCTGTTTTACATATATGAATAATTCCATTGCAAAAACCATGGGCCTAATCATTTTTTCTACAGATATACAGGTCTGTAAAGCTGGGGCTATGGGCTTCTTCACCATGTGCATGGTGTACCCCGATGAAGGCAGTGACTTGGCTGCCTATGTCACATGCAGTGAATGCTGGGTTTTGTATTTCTCTCATTTGATCTCCATCATGTCAGTGTTCTGGTGGCTGCTGCAGACCTCAGGGTGGAACAGGTCTACCCTGTGAGTCACAGTATAGTATCCACTGTGCCTTGGGATCACACCTCTTGTTTCATGCGTGTTCTGCACTACTACCTACAAATTTCACTCTCAGGACTACATTAATCAGTGTAGCTATTCTATTGGTTTTCCTCATTTTTAGTCTTTTCAACCAAACTGTTGGAGACCGTGTCCTGAGGAAATAACAGATGTGACTGAGAATAGAGACCACTATGAGAGTAGAGAGGACAATAATAACCTCTGTATTGAATCATGTGCATGCATATACGAAAGCAACAGAAAAGTTAGTCTCTCAAGCACAGTTGGATGATATTTTACCCAGGTTTTAGCCTGAATGCTAGTATAAGTTCCAGTAACACTTGTATTTCTCTCTTGTGATCTCATCTGCTTGGTTTTGCATTGACCCATTTTGTTTTGCTTTTAGTTTTACATTCCTTCCTCCCTCCCTTCTCGACTTGCTCTGCTTTTGTTTTTCTTGTGATATCATAGCGGCAGCACGGTAAAGCCCCACAGAGATTTTCTTGCTTCAATTCAATTTGGCTCGCATGTATTGCTCTGTTTCTTCCTGAAATTGTATTGCCATTTCCAGAAATGACATGGCAATATTTCACTTGAGTTCACTTGCCATTTTAAGTGGACCTTCATGGATTTGCATTAATGATATGAAACCATGCCTAATAGAACTACAGTGTAGAGAAAGGTAAAATGAAATTAGTTTAGCTTATTGTCTGTCGTGCACCGAGTTGGCAAAGAAAATAAAATTGTAGATTGCTCTAACATCTATAATAATCCTGCAGGATAAGTCCTGCACTATCTTCAAAATCTGTGCACACTGATAAGCAAACTACAAATATAAAGTTACTCTACTCATCTCCAAGGCAAAATTAAAGTTAGCGAAAAGAAAAAAAAGCTACATGAAATTATTTCAAAACTCTTTTGCAGTTTTCTCAAAACATAGCTAGCTCTGCTGTTCTTCAGCAAACAAATGAACTTTTGAGGATGTCTGACTAAGCCATTTTTCAATGCTTTAAAAAGTAAAAAAAAATGGTATATCGAAATAAGATACAAACAGACAGAAAACCCCGTCAACTGACTGTGATTCACATTTCTGAGCAGACAGCAGCATTGCACAACAGCTTGAGATTGGAAATGAGAAGGATCCTACATCCAGATGAAACTTCATGGGGATTTCAGGCAGAATATAATTATTTCATATAATTATATTATATACGAGCAGAATATAATTATGCAAAGCTGGAATTTTGTCAGGACACTGTGGTGAGCACCTATGCTTTGTGAAAAGCTTATGGGGATTTTTAATTACAATAAGTGGTCAGAATCTTAGTTTGATGTCTCAGCCAAGAGATTAATTGATACTGAACTACTAGACTCTCAGTACATGCCTGGGTAGTACGAAAATAACAGAACCATTAGACAGCTTGACTCACCTTGTAGTGATGGCAGAATGGGCTGTATCTGAAATCTGGAACAATGATTAAAAAATACTGTTGCTATTCCACAGAAGAACAGTGATTATGAGGGATGTAAGTCTGTATTCAAGATTCTTTCATTCTGGGGGAAGATATGCATCTGCTAAACATGCAGATATGTTATCTACTCACTTCAGAAACACTTAAACAACTGAGCATCTGTCCTTAAAAATTACCACAGAATGGAATAACTTTTAAGAAGTTATCATGCTATGGAATGAGTCTTATGATATGAACTCATTATGAGTTGTAGAGCCTTCAATCAGCAGAGTGGATATTACACTGGGTTGTTGAATACCCAACAGTTTCTTAACTGGTTGAGTCCTATCTGCCTAATCTATCTAACTTCTCATGTCACACCCAGCTCTACTGTATCTGAATGTCTTCCAAGTCTCTCCAGGGCAAAAATATTTTTTTTCATTATTTTTGGTAATGTAATATAAACTGGAGGCTACAGTATCATTATTTTATTGCTACCCCTGAGATATTTTTGTCAGATGTTAATTCATAATGTTGCATAGTTTTTTCAAAAAAAACAGAAATCAGAGTTGATACTTTGGGAAAACAGATTTGAAATGCTCATTAGTAGCTTTTTAACTTTTCTATGTGAGTTGTATTAGACATTTCCAAAAACACTTTAAAAGGTTATTTAAATTCTTACTTTCATAATTTCTAGCAGGTTTGCTTTTGGTGGTTTTTTTGTTTTTTGTTTTTTTGTTTTTAACTTGGTGATACTTATATCTTTACTGAGATCCTGGACGGGGCAAAGGGTATCTGATTCAAAGTTCTGACTTTAAGCAGATTTTCTTTTTTTGAGGGCCCATATGCTAATATTCCTGTGAGTTTGCATTAGGTTTGTAAAGTGATGGTAATTGTCTGCCTGAAATATTAAAGCATAAACAGTCCTGTCTGAGTGGTGCCTAAATAGGATTATGAATTGAGGTGCCTTGTATATTTTTTTAAATGTTAGAAGAAGAAAGAACAAGGTAAGTAAAACTGACCAAACTGCTGTCCTGATTTTTCTGTAGCTTACACACACAGATGCATATAACAGGTAATAACATGCATTTATCCATAGGCTCCCAACATGAGGCACCCCGACTTCCAGAAACTCATGCAAAAATATGATCCATACACAAAAAGTCAACTTAACTTCAGCAGAGCTGCTACTGGCTTGACTGTAATTAAGTGCTAATCATAGGGGTGTGCTGTTTTGCAAGGCAGTAAAACAGTTTCCTGAGCGGATAAACTCGGAGGTCAAAGGCCAGGGAGTTGTCTCCGTCGGGGGACCAGGATCACTGCTGAGAAAAGCAGCACACCTGTCCTGTTATTGTGATTATGAGACAAATGTGAATACAGCCAGTAAAACAAAGTAACTTGAAAGTCTGGAAAATTTATTGACGTAATTGTAAAAAGTGGCATCTCATACGCAGAGCAAGCAGGGCGCCGGGCTCTGCCATGTCCCACAGGACAGCACGCGGCTCTCCAGCATCAGGCAGGGGAACTACTCACTGCCTCTCCGTGCTGCCTCAAGAAAGACACTCAAGCTTTCTAAGGTTATGTTTTCCAAGCTATAAAATGAGAATAATAGTAAACTTCATGGCGGGTTTTCCAAGAGCAAACAACAAATTATGTATAGCTCTTCAGTATAATAAGATGGAAAGTTTAATCTATAGTAAATAAAAATGGCATCTGTTCCATACACTTCAGCACATAGCACTGTGCATAAGAATTTCAAGAATAGATGTACTTAAAATCAAGAAAAAAACCATAAAGTTTCATGAAAAAGGAGAAAAAAACCCTTTGAGAGTAAGTTAAAATGACCATGCTTTATTCAATGGCTTGGAGAGAACAGAAAAGAGAGAGGTGCTGTGATTTTGTCACCAGAACAGCACATTTATCAGTAAGTAATTGGACCATTAGTAAGCACTGGTAGCAAACATCCATCCCAGCATGAAAGGCTGGGACCTGACACAGAGAAGTATGACTGTATTGTTTCTGCATCATGAAATCCAAATTTTGGTGTCTCATTTCTATGGTAGATAGGCTCATATAGAACCAGGTCATTTTTTGATCCAGCAAGAATTTTATACGAGAAAAAAAAAAAAAGTAGCTTCTTCCTCAAACATCAAAAACAAGGCCAAAAAACCCCCAAACGTAAGAGCTGATACTTCAGCATAATTATATTAACATTTGAAACACTGCTGACAGATGGATAAACGAGCCTGTGGACCTTCCTGTCACAGGAATGAGTGAAACACGGAACACATCTATTTTATAAAGGCTGAGACACTTCTAAACATAAGCAAAAATACGCATATGCATAACTTCATATGCAGATATTTGTTCCAGTGGCACATACTGTTAAAGCCTTCAGTGATATATTGGGGGGAATAAGAAAAGTCAACTGGTTTGGTTTCTAAAGGAACACAGCTCTCCCCCATTAGCCCTTGTGCTTGTTGCAAGATGCTTCACAAGACTGGGCAGCCTTCTCCCATCCCTCAGGCACAAAGCTCCTTCAGCCTGCCATTGAGTAAATCGGACAGGGAGAGAAGACCTCTCCTGCCTGCACAGCTTATTCAAAAAATGACGTTTTCCCTGCCTCCTATGCTGGAGAATCTGATACCAATGGTATTAGTGAAATTATATTGTACAAGCTGGATCAAGGTCTGATCCCACCTCACAGTGCCTGCACTTTACATAACTGATGGCTGATAGCCTGCAGTGCTCACCCTGTGTGATGAGGTGATCACTTTTCTCTTATGTATGGCATGAGTCTTACCCACGTGTGTACGTACCTGATGGCGGGGTTAAAGAAGTCAGAGCCAGGCCTTTCTCAGCAGTCCCTACTGACAGGACAAAAGTTGATGGGCACAAATGGAAATACAAGAAATTCTGTTTAAACTTAAGAAACTTTTTAATTGTGAGGATGGTCAAATCCTGGAACAGGAACATAGAGTATGTGGAGTCTCAAGGATATTTTGAATAACCTCAGAGATATTCAAAACCTGACTGGACACAGCCCTGAGCCCCCTGCTCTGGCTAAACCTGCTCTATGCAGCGGGGCTGGACCAGACGATCACCAGAGCTGCCCTCCTGCTTCCACTTCCTTCGACTTCTGCGGGTCTGTCAAAATAATAATCAGCCTTACAACCAGCATGATGATTGCTCTGTTTGAGTAAGATACCTGTATCTTTATTGATGAAGAAAATTAATTCTATGACTTTCACATCCCCTAGATATACAGTATTAACGGAAGAGAGCAGAGCAGACTTGTAATTAGATTTTTAAAAATCTGGATGTTACTGATTTTCAACAGTGCATAACTAATTCATGCACAACAACTCCGCTCACATACATCACTGCAGTAGTACTATGTGGTTACTGTAGAAGACATTATTTATAGATTTTCAGGGACGTTGCAGATGCACTATGCAGTTACACCTGATTTCATACAATCCTAGAAAATCACACTGGAAAGGACTTTAATCCCAAATCAAATTAGCCTAATCTGTTAGATAAAGCTTTTAAGGATCTCCAAAATGGAGACTCCAAGACTTCCCCAGGAAATCTGCTACCGTACTTGGAGGAAGATTTCCCTTACAGCAAAGTGAATCCCCCTTCCTGTAATTCTTATTTTACCTATCCAGGCCATGAAAAATAGCCTGTTTTCAACAGCCTTTTATGTACTTCAAAGGTTGATGTCTCTTTTCTTGACTGAACAAGGCCATGTTTTCTAGATCTGCTATCACTCTCACTGACCATACCTGGACTCGTTCCAGATAGTCCACATCTTTCTTTAATTTACACAAATGACATAAGAGAAAGGTCTGGCTTTATAGATGGAGTTCCTGCACACATGGGGGTTTTGGGGAGGTGGGGGAACAAACCAGAAACAATGTTGGCTTTTGGAACAAACCCAAGCTTTTAAAATATTGCAAAAAAATACCTTAGAGGGAAAAAAAATCATAGAATATTCTAAAGATCTCCAATACTTGTTCTCAGAGCAAGTACTTCTAGTGGTTTAAGATGCTACTACTCTTCTGCCAGAGGTCTTTGCCTGAGTAGCAGTGTTGGATATATTCACAGAAATTAAGTCCAAATCATGATGCTCGTCTAATTTACCCTGTTGTATAAAACCCCTCCATCAAGCCCAAGAGTTGCTGGTTGAGTTAGGCATATCTTTTAGAAAGACAGCCAATCTTGATTTAAAGACTGCCAACGATAAGGAATATACCAGATCCCTAGAGAAATTATTCTAATGGTTAATTATCCAACCTAATTGCTAGTTTGAATTTGTCCAGCTAAAGCTTCCAGTCATTGGATACTGTTATGCTTTTGTTTACTAAACAAAAGATCCCACTACTATCAGAAATATTACTTCAGCTGCTTGCTACAATGCAGCTGTCTCAGATGCTGGCTCACTTCTGTAGCCCTCTTCTGTAGCCTTTCTAATACGCCAATACTTTATTTAGCATGTTTAGTGTTTATTTATTTATTTAGGACACCAGAACCACTGATGTTCAATAATCATCCAGGGGTACACACAAAGATAACTGCAATGGCCAAAGCTTTGGAAGCTATTTCATACTGATCCAGATCAGATATTTATTGCTTGGGACCTACTGTATATGGATTTCTTCAATCTCATGCAGAATGTCCCTTGCACCAAGGTCTTCCCTTTCCATGCAGTAGCAAAGCAGGTACTTTGGGAAGGGGGAGGGTTGGGCAAGTGACTTCACAGCTCAGCTCTGTTTCTAAAGAGTGGCTGAAGCGATCTGGTCTGTGGACTTTAGGCGGCTTGTTATTTGAATGAGTTAGTTGCGTCTCAAAGTGTCATTTTGCACTTTTAAGGGTCTTAAAAAATTGTCCATATAGTTTTAGCCAGAAGAAAAGTAAACAGAACTAGCCGTCTGTCCCCAGCATGGTGTGGGGAGGTCCTGTTTAAAATCTGCTGCTAGTTTGTTCTCCAGTAGCATTACTGAGTAGCATCTTCTTCATGAGATTATTTTGTGCCTGGTTTCCCTGGAAACTTTGAGCATAAACAGAAGATGTAGGTCTTTCGTCTACTGAGAATTTCTTGATATTTGGCAGATTGGACAAGTAGCTACTGCACATGTGCAGACTGATTCAAACATGCAAGTGCAGTGAGCTGGATTTATCCTGAATATGTTGAAATTAACAACACAGTCAGTGGAAGTATGATATTTGCCAGACGCATCTAGTCCCTCCATCTGTGTCGTAGTCAGTCTGTTCAGGCACATCTAATTTGCCACACCTAGAATGTATCTAAGATAACTGCATGTTTGTAGAGGTTGTTAAGGTCACTTGAGTCCGGCACATTATGTGCACATCGGGCATGGGCACTGTGCAAATGGGTGCAACTCCCTCTTTGCCAGAGGGACGCACTGATAGCCGCTGCAGTGGAACTTATGCGCTGATCAAAAATACGTAATTCATCAAGTTAATTTCTTGGAAATTCCTTAAAGAAAGTATAAGTATATCTTGCTTTGTAATTTTAATTCAAACTGATTGATCTAGAATATATTTTATCTCCAAGGTACTATTGTCCTCCTTATGATTAATTTTTCAGACTTTTAAGATAGGATCTTAATGAAAACATGTAGTGTTAGCACTGAAAGTCTTTCCACTTCATTTTTTTAAATAGCTCTGCCTTTTCAAGGTAAAATCAGAGGAAATCTACTAATGTTTTCTAATTAACAGGACATTCCACAAGCTCTGAATTGTTTAATTCCCCAAGTTCTGTACCATTGCATCCAAAATAGAATACAGACATTTAAATTGGCTATAAACACTTTCTCAGACATTTTTTATTGCTCTTTTACTGTTTATAGGTGTTAAAAGTCAAAGTGAGAAAAGCAGTAGATAAGATCACCTAATCTTTTTTTGTTGTTGTTGTTATTATCAGTCTTTATGTTAGATAGCACTTCCTTCTAGCAAAGAGAAAAGAATGGGACCTTCATTACAAATCCTATCGCACAAAACAAAGAAAGGAAGGAATCCAAGCAATGTTGAGAGTAGGCCATGAGATGATAAGCATCTTCACTATCTGTGCCATATATAGTTTGCCTCTAAAATTACTTTGATCTAATACACAGCCTTTGATCTAAAGAAATGAACTATCTTCCCTTCTCTTGGTGAGATGAAGGTGAGACCATATATCCAGCATTAGTGGCAGGATACTTTATTAGATTGGTTGACTTCCCATTTTTTATTCCCAGAAGGTCCATGTGTATGTGCTGCTTTACTCTTGGTCTGTTCAGGGGCAGCCAGACACCTCCTTTCCAGAGAAGTAGACAGTTTACTCCAGGGTCCTCTCCAGGTGGGGTATTCAAATAGCACTTAGTCTGGGTCTCCTGACTCCAATGGTGTAGCACTCTCTGATGTCTTTCTGTACTTGTCCCCTGCAACGTGCATCCCTGGCATCAAAATTACTATGTGAATGGCTACAGCAGAGCTTTGTCATTATTTCAGGCACTCAGAACTGAAAAAGCCCATAAAATCACCGACTGTATTTCAAGACCAGAGGGGGATTATACTGTACCTTACAGCTCCAGCACTTAATAGTGTGGATATGAGCCAGAGCACACTAACTGAGCAGGGAGCCAGGACTCAGCGTACAGACATAGGTATCTGCCAGAACCAGTGGTGGCCAACATCAATTACATCAAAACAAACAAGGAAAAAATTAAATTCACCCACATACATATGAGTGGATTTATATATTAATATATATATATATGTGACTTCTGGGGTGGGTTTTCCCATTTGAAAGTTCTTCCGCCCTCACCATCTATGACGTGTGGAGCAGGACTCTACCACCACAACATTGCACAGGGTTAATGCTTCTATACAGCTCATGGCATGACTCACAGTGTACATTTCCTTGTCTCTCTCCTACGTGGAGATTATACAGCTTTGAGCTGTTAAGTACTATTTTTTTATCTCAAAGAATAAAAGCTTTCACTTTTTACATTTTCTAGTCACTCTCTGCCTTCTGACTCATAATGACTCTTCACTCTTCTATAGTCTCTTCTTCTAGCTGATGTCAAAGTGCAAAACAACACATACATTTGACTACATGATAACACAGTGGGTTGGTCCCAGGATGCGTAACTCTATCTATTTAATTAGGCAGCAATCAATTTGAACATGTTCAATATATTCTCTCATCATCATAGCATTTGAGGAGCCAGTGTGTTACCCAGCTGGTTGTCATTCCCTAGTTCAAAGTGAATGGGAGATCATAGGACATAGATGTAGCTGGCAGTTTTAAAGCAGACCTCAGACAGAAAGGAAGATGTTTTAAAGATAATTATCTGATTACTCTCTGAGAATAAGTGAAAGGTTATTAGCAATCACGTATTGCCAAATTTTCTGATTTGGGGCTGCCTGTGTATACTGGCCTGTCTATGGATTTCATCAGATGATAATTGGACATTCATAATTGGATGTCCTGATGACATACAAAGTTCCGGGTAATCTACACACTCAAAACCTAGAATATGGACTAGTTTAATTTCTACTGCCCTTCTGAACAGAAGAGACTTATATGTGAATATCAGCCCTGAACCCCTTTCTATCAAATAAAGAGTATGACATTTTTTATTACTTTTCTGTATGAACTGGAGCAAAAAATTAAACAGCCATGAACAGGTCCTTAAGTAGAGCAGCTAATGAAACGAGGAAAAAGTAGTCATTATTCTAACCTCTATTGCTTAGTTTAAGACTGCATGGGCATAAATATTTGCTCACTTAGTTAACTTCGTTATCCAGTATATCTTATCAATCCATGAACGTTTTCAGTTTTCTTCTTTGGGATCAAAAAACATGCACTGGCAACCAAACTATGAAGAAAGTTAACTCTGTCCCAGCTGAAACCAGGACACCAAATAAAATTTCCACTGAAGCCCGCAGCAGTTTTGTCAAAACAAAACCTGTATAACTTAGCAAGAGAATAGGAAATAAATGTAATGTATTTTTTATCCTTTTAAAAGGATGGGGGTTTTAATACATTTTAGGTATGTGTTTTATAGGTTAAATCTATATATGTGTTTTGGAAATGGCCTTCATTAGCAAACAGCTCCTCTTCGTACAACTAATGAAATGGTAATGCTAAAGGATCCTGATAGGACCTCATCTGGAATACTTTCACAATTTTGAATATCCCTCTGTACAAAAGAAAAACCGAAACTGGACATGGTGGAGGAAGAGTTTTTTCAGTCCTCCTCTGATCCTCCCTGTAACTTACAGGTTGACGATACTGAAAATGTTTGGTTTTGTTTCACCTAGCAAAGGAAAAGTTGAAAAAAAAAAGATGTATAAATACACCAAAATTATAATAGCACACCTGGTAAAGGATTGTTTAAACTAAAGGAGAAGTACCAAACAAATGGGAATAAACCAACCGTGAATAAACTAAGAATTAAAATTAGAATATGGCTTTGGATCAAAAGAGCAGTAAGTTTTTCATTCACTTGTCTAGTGAGAGTGGCAGGACATGGCCAGGTCTCCTCCTGCCCGCGGCACAACACATGGGCAACACCCGGGGAGCAAGGTACTTCTTCCACATTATCTAACCTATACACTCTTAAAACAGGACGGTTGAGATTAGATTTCAGCTCTGGAAGCACTGAAAATCTGAACATTTTCTTTGGCTATTTGTAGAATACTTTTGTTTAAACCATGACATGGTCAATAAAATACTAGCAGAAAAACTTTGCTTGTATTCATGTAGATGTGGAACTAGTCTACAGGTCTGGTGATGATATCTGTGTTGATCTCAGACGGAAAGAATGTGGTATTGAACTATCTACATACCCAATGACATATCACCAAAATCTCCACCCAATCTCACCAAAATCTCTGGTTTGCTGTGTTCACATCAAAATAACTGTATCACAAACTGTAGCAACTGGAAGATGTGATGCAAATTTATTTTTCATTTTTTGTTTTGCCAAACATGTTTGGTTTTCATATTTATAAAGACTTTATTGTAGCCTCCTTAGTTTACTTTGGTTACTTTCAGTTTCTAACCTAGCTCAGATACCTTTATCACCTTTCACGTCTGAAAAATTACTATAAAAAGGTCTGTCTCCAGTATAATCACAACTTAAAGTATATTTTTATTTTTAATATAAGGAAATTATGTGTTGAAAGGTAAAGCAACATATAATTAATAGCAAACCTGGCTAATGATAGCTAAAATACATCAAAGCATCCTCCAGCCCATTGGCTAGTATACATGCTTTTGGAAAACTACTAACTTCCAAGCAAATTAACCTCTTTTCTAACTAAGGATCTTTTTAAGTTTTATAGTGGGAGACGCTGATTGTAGCTTTGGTTCATTAATAAAATGATAGATCCATGTCATTAACTCATGTAGTTGATGCATAAGTTCATGTGTGATCTTCCTATAATGTTTTACTTTATGACTACTGAACATGTGGTACTCCTATATGTGTTTAAACACAACCATTGTATGGTTTGTGTCATATATTTGTGACTGAGGTCAAGGGCTAATTTGACAAAAGGAGGCCCTTTTGGGGAGTTACCTTGGCTGTTGATTTCATAGACACTATTTCCATCAGTTTGTTTTATTCATCTATCAGAAGCAAAATGAAGGTTTAGGTGCTTTGCTTGTAATTTTTATGGCTCTGTGGATGTTTATGGCCAAAAGACATTGCAAGGACCATTCCAACTTTCTGCATAATATGATACATTGGCTTCCTCCACTGAAAAGAATCACTAGGGCCTGTTACCTAAGTAGGTTCTATCAAGTGAAGTTATATGGAGCCAAATTACATATTACCCAGACTAGAATTAGATTTGGATCTTCCAAGAAATCACAGGGCATTCACTAGTACAAAAAGTCTGCTCATCTTCCTACTTTTAAAAACTTTGCTGTTGAGCTGACTTTGTTGAAATGAATCTGCATGAGAAAATTATATCGAGAAAATAATTACTGGCAAAGATATATATGTAGGCTTTGAGAAAGACCTTGCACAGGTCTTCATTTGTTTATAAAAGTTCTCTCCTGATTCCTGTCTATGTTGTAGTTAATTACGAAGTGAGTCATCAGAATGAAGCTGCCATTTTTTTGTCCTATTATCAAATGTTTTGAAGACAGCTGTGCCATCCCCTCTAACTCACTGGGTCTTTCTTGCATATTGATTGTTTATCTCATGAGGATTCAATGACATCATGCTTCCTTGCCCTCGAGGGTTGGGCCTTCATTGAGCACAGCAGAATTACAGGGTTTCAAGAAGCCCTCTGTTCAAAGTGTCCTCACAGCCATGAGTCAACTTTCCTTCATTGATGTTGTATTTTTGTAGCATTGTTCAGCTCTAATGATGAGAAGCCAGTTGCACAATTAAGATAGATGCAGTCTTGCTGCACTGCTTACTAATCTCAAGAAGCTGTTGTGCTTTATGTTTCATCTGACAAGAAGGGCAAGGTGGCGCTTTGAGAAGATGAGAACATGTTCAGACCCATTTTCCGATGGAGTTTTTTTCAGATGGCTCTGGAATCATGTATGGCCATCATCCAACACTAATAGCTAGTTTAACTATTAGAGCAACTCGGTTCTTCATCAACTGAGTAGCATTTCGGTTATGTTCTTGTACTGAAGCACAGATGGAAAGAGAGGAAAATAGTAGAGAAAAAAATGAGAAAGATGATGTGTTTGATTAAAATTCTGTTCAAAATGAAAAAAAATCATAATCTCATACTTCCTATATTTGAAACTTTACACAATATTCACATCTTCTGCTCAGAAAACACTCTCATCTCCCTGATTATAGAATTATTTCTCTGTACGCCTCTTATTCATCTCTATCATTATGCATTACTATATCCTCTTTTTTACATCTGCTCAATAAGAATCACTTACTTTTGGATTTCTGATCAGCTATCTCCTACTGCCCTATCAGTGTTGCACTAAAAGATTATTCTGACCTTATGGCAACATACTATAAGAACTCTTATTTTTCTCTAATTCAGAAAAAATACAATTAAACGGAAATAAGAATTACTTGCAGTCTAGCTTTAAACACATTTTCTTCACTTGGAAAGCATTACAGCAACTGACTTCTTTGCTGATCTTCTGAAGATGTTCCTGTTACTTCTGAAAAAAAAAAAAGGCAAATCTTTGTGCCTTTGAAAATTAAAACAACTGCTTTTGTCATTTGCACAGGTCTAAATCTGGAGTCATAGCTAGACTTAGGTAGATATCTAGAATCTGTCATACCCCAAACTGGAAACAGTAATCAGGAGCTGATTCATGAGTAAATCTAACTGTCTGACCCTACAGACAGCAATATCCATCAGAAGGTAGGGCAGGGAACTTCACCTTATTTCACAGTAATCAATGTGCCATTCCTAAAATAGCGTGATCTAAACTCTTGCTTTGTGCAATTGTAAAATTAAGAATTGAAGATTAATTCTGTCTTTTGTTGTTGATAAAATAGTTAATACAGCATGCCAGGGTGACAGATAGGAATTAAAAAAGAAAGAGGGGCACAGGACAGCTCATTAAAGACAGTCCTCTGAACCCCAGTGTGTGGGACACATCAGAGGCAGGGAAGAGAGAAGATGTGAAGCAGAGGACAATACACAAATTTGATGCCTCCAGGCATTTGGGATAGTGCAGAAGCCCACAGCAGAAGGGAGCTATAACTTACCTGTTATGAGTAGTGGTGGTTGGGAAAGGGGAAGAAAGGAACAGCCATGGCTTCCTACTGGGGGCATGTGGGAAACTCTTCCTATTCCAAAGCAACGCATAATGACTTCCATAAAGCTACTTTCGCTTCATCTTTCCCCTACATAAAAGGGACAGACGGTGTACACTGTCTATCACAAGTGGGTTTTCTCATTGGGTTTGTCTGGGGTTTTTAGTACACTTTTCTTGAATGCACTACTTTTTTCTTAAAGCTAGCTAAAAAAATGGATGTCTCTGTTCATGTGAGATTTCAGAGCACCAACATCTGTTTTCTTTCTAATTCAGTGCAAATGCAAAGTTATGCTGACATTTTCCACATACAGGAACTTCAGTAAAAGAAACTACTTCTTTGGAAAATTGAAAAGAAATAAAAAATTAAAAATCCAAGGAAGAAAATAGGCAGAAAACCAGGTGACCAGATAACCAGATGACCAGGCCAAGAAACAGGCTGCCCAAAGAGTGTGCCAGGCCGTAACAAGAGCCTGGCAGAAGATTTCACAGAACTGCTGTGTCTCACTAACAGTTTCAATTCCAATAAATTAACATTTTCTGACAGTAAACTGGGCCACTGGAAAATTTTCTTAATAAATTGAGAGTATGTATATGCATGCAAGTCTGAGTTTGTATGTATAGCTGCAAGAAGGTGTCATCTACTTATGCCCACTCCCACTGAATCCAGGGCTGCTGTCTTTCTGCGGCCTGGTGGAAAACACATGAGTTCAGTACTGGACAAGCATCACTGGTAGTGATGTTATAAAATAAACAATAGGTACATCAAATAGATAAGTGGTATTTGTTTAATGTTGTTATGGTCAATATTTTCATAAATTCCATGTGCAGAGACTCCTTCCTGCTCATCCTCCCCTTCTTGAATCTGTCTTTTCCACAAATAGAGTTTAAAAATGTTCACTTGAGAAATACACTATGCCTGCATCTGCTGCCAGTGGCAGTTTTTAGTTGCATCTAAAAACGTGTATCCTGTGATCTTTGTGAGTCCTTTAAATTTAGAAAGAATTTGAGAAAGCAACTGAAAACTGTGTAAGGAGGTGCAACAGACTTCCCCAACAAACCAAGTGCCAAGTGAAAAATTTCACTTGTCAGAACAAGATTTTTTTGGTTTTCATTATGACGGTTGCTCTGGTCATTAGAGTCACTTACTCATTACTATATGGAGGCAGTGCTAGCTACCCACTCCAGGAGACAACTGGATTTACCTGTTTGCCTCCAAAGTCTGTGGGATCCCTTCCCTGAGCTTCCACATGAGCTAGACCTGACTTTTTATAAATCCCTGCCTCCAACTATTCAACCTTTCCTGTGATGAGGGACTGAATTATCCACACAAAAGGTACCACACTGGGATTACAAATGCATACCTACTACCCACTATCCCACAAGCTGGAGAGCATGTTTATTGAGTGTCAAAGAAAGATATTTTTATAAGAATGAGTCACAGAAGCAATGTATTATTTTATTTCTTGCTAAACAAAAGAAGAAAGACAGTGTCAATTAAAATCAAACCATCCTTCCTTCTAAGCAATAACCTTCATAGGTGCTAACCTGGTCAGAAATATCTTTCTGTATGTCCCCTCACTGTCAATGTGATAATACTGCAGTGGCAAGAACCACAAGTGTGACACTTTACAGTAAAATTAATCTATTAAAGAGTGCTAAAAATTTGGAAAATAAGACTGTGGCTGTTTTCTACTGTTCTTTTACATAAATTTGGGATGTCTCCCACTTATTACTATTCTCTCCTTCCTGTAAAAAAAGTCATTTTCTTGTATGTGGCTAGTTGTTAGAAGTGAAATATTTCCTCTGTATCTGGTAACCTTTAAAAATAGCCTGCAATAATCCCTGATGGTTTGCTTAAGGTTTGCATATATACTTTTAACATATCAGAGCAAGTGGAAATACAGAAAAGGTTTTGAAATTACGGATGCTGTAGGCACAGTGCTATAAAAGTAAGACAAAAATACTGATCTGAAATTATAAGACTTGCAGACTCACACTATGTTGAGGTTATGTTTGCAGACCCATGGATGAATGGTTCAGATACTAACCAATGCAGATCACTGAACCTACATTGTGCATGCTGTTCCTTTGATTTAGGCTTTATTATGACTGCTTAACTTTTTAAGAAGCCTCAGACCCATCTTCATTTCCTGCAAACCAGTTTGCTAGAGAAATGTTTTCCTTTCTGCCTTCAAACATCTACCTGTCCTCAAAGCTTCTAAATAGTTATGTGCAATAACTTTTTCAAGCCTACAATGGGCATTGATTCAATCCTGCATCTGCAACTGGTTTTCCACCGCAGTGTATAGGCTGTTGCTACCCTGTTCATTGATCTATAGCTGTAGAGAGCAGCGATATTTATGTCACTGTTTCATTTTCTGAATATCAGCCAGTGCATAAAGATGGAAGTATTTAAAAGTAGCCTCTCTCTGCATGTGTGTATATGTAGTCACCATATTTGTAACGCCATTTTATGGGAGATGTAGCACAGACAGATCACAGAATGGCAATATAAACCAGGACACGTTTAAATGACCTAGGGGTCCTAGCAGAGTCATTTGTCTGACTGCCCTGTATGCAAAATATATGACTCAATGAGAGACCGCCTTCTCAAAATCCTTTCCTATTAAGAATGGGGTGTGACAAAGGAAATAATGTGTGATTGCTTTAGTAAAAGCATGTTAGCCGCATAAGTTTGGGATGGCTGTATTTTTTGGGTGGCAAAGCAAATGAGTAAGTGATGTTGGTCATCCCGAACATGTATCAGAGTGGCCTTTGTACCACATCACACAGGCACTTCTGTATTGTTCCAAATGCAGCAAGAAACCCAGGCCATCATGGTTCTATTTTAGGAACAAACAAATTTAAAATTCTTTGTCAGCAGAGGTTTTCCTTGTAAAAAAAAATTTTCACAAGATACATAGAGGGGAAAAAGTAACTTTGAAATTAAGGTAGGCTTTTTAGACAAAACAAAGTATTCTTAGTAAGATACAGTAAGATGCAGATATTTTAAGATTAACCATTAGTACAACATCCCTTCCATAGTTCTCCTGCTAGTTTGTCAAGCTAGTGATAATGGAAATGCCATTTTTATTAGTGATTATTATGTGAGAAAGAAGGAATCAAAACTTGCTTTTAAAGCTTATCGTTAGTGTATGTAGACTGACAATTATACGGGAAAAATAATTTGAAAAGTTCTTTAACAAAATATATAGTGTAGAAGGTCCCGAGAAGAAATAAAATGGGTAGATCATAATGTCGTTATCCATCTTTCCACATATTAGGTACTGCTGTTGGGCAAGAGCACGAGTACTCTGGGTTAGATAGCTCTGTTCTTCAGACACGATGGATCTGTTCACAAGGCGGGTCAAGTTCTTCTACACAGCAGGAAGAGGGCATGCTCTCCAGCCAGTCCCTGGCAGTGGAGCATATGCTCACAAGCCATTAGAACCACCTTCTTAATTCAAAAAGTTTAACGCACTTCTCTCCTCTTGCCTTTCTGAGCACTTAGCACAAGAGATTGAAAGTATGTTTTGCAAAAGGGGAGAAAAATTTTCGTTGGGAATGACTGACCAGAAGCCAATGTGCTTCTGGAGGCAATTCAGGGGTTAAGGAGGGTAGCAGAACCTGATTCATCCTTTGAAAAGTGACAAGTTTTGAACTTTGAAAATAACTGTGCTGATTTGTTAAATTGTATTAGTGATTATCTACTTGAAAGAGGTGTTCTTGTTTTATTCATGATAGCAATCCTCCTCACTTCTTCCACTTCCTTTTCACTACCTTCTGTGCTGTTTTTCACATACAGAGTTCACAATGGGAACTCAATGCATGGAGTAGCTGCAAAGTGGGGGCCAAGAATAAAAAAAATTAACCATACTTAATATTCTCTTGCTTTTGAAAAACCTTTCAACTTAAAGAAGTACAGAAAGTGATGCTGTATTTCCCTGTATGATTTAATTGGTCTTTTAATAATGCTTAAAGGCAAAAGAAGGGCAGATTCTTTCCTGTCTTGATGATAGGGCTAAAGGCACGCAGTTTATACAGAAGTTGTGCATATGGGAGAACTAGTGACCCTGAAGAGCATTGAGCTATAGAAGGCTACACAAAGGCCAAGGTGAAAAGTTTCTGTGTGGACTAGTAGCAAGAGAAGTCTGTTCCTTGAAAGGGGGACAGTTGGGACCCACTGCCCACACTCAGGAGTGTTCCTGAGACCCAGCAAACCCCAGGCTTGGTCTAAGCCAATATAACACATCCACTATTGGCTTTAAAACCTTCTAGTTTTTTTAGGAAAAAAAAAAAACCTTCCTTCTCACCAACTCACTCTCATAAAGAGCCTCTTTCTAGTGAAGTCTGAGTATTCTATAGGAGTGAGTCAACAATGACATTTTTTTCATAAGTCTTTGATAATGCGGTTTGACTCTAAAAAGTGACTCTCTTAAAATGAGATTTCTCCTCATTTACAAATCTACTGATATTGAATAATAACTTTTTTTTTACCAAACACTAACTTTTACTGTTTCTTTCCTTTTCTAGTTTTGCAAAACTGATAGTAGAGAAAGAAACTGGATTCTGTTCCATCTTCAGCATCTTCAGCAGAACCCATGTCAACATCCAGTCAGCTGCGTGTAAATAAATTTGCAGAAGATACCAAATTTGTACAAGTGTCATGGAGAACTTTTATTGCTCTAATGGTATGTCCTTCTGTGTGCAGTACAACACACAATTCCTGTAAAATATTCTTCAAAAATGGCATGACAGAGGTATCCAGACTGCAGTCCTCTCCTTGGCAGGAATCTTGCAAGCTTCTCTATACAGATGTGTGGTACCTTCAGAAGAGACAATCCTAGGGATTTTTTTCAATGAGATTTCTGAAAACTTTTCATGTTTGAAAACCAGACTTCTTCATGAGAGATACATACATTCAAGAACTTAGCAGGCAAAGACATGTTTTCAGAGATTTCTGATCAAAAGGGAAATAAATTCACCCAGTAGTAGTCAATAGCCCAGTGCTCAGGACACTGGCAAGGTCTAGAAGATGCAAATTCAAATATTTTATCTGTTGAATTCACTACATGAATAGTATACATGAACAAAAGCCATTCACATTTTTACATGTGCCAGGTGAGCGGTTTTGCTGCCACACTTTATTACATAGGTGATTGTCAGTTTCACCTGTTGTACAAAGCAAAACAATTTTAAAAATTCATCAGTCCTGAAGAGAATGTGTGATTTGTTGATGGGGTTGCTCTAGTTTTTTCCCAGCAGCCCTTGCTCCAGCTAAGCTCTGACGTTAACCCTGTTATAAAACTTGGTAGGAGAAGTTCGTGACTTACTTTAAACCATTTCACTGTGTCCTAATTGACTACTAGAAAGTAGGAGGACATGACACCTATAAAACCAGCCAGATTCTGTTTCACAGATGTAGATTACATATTCACAGGATAATAGAGCAGCTTAATTAACCTTTTGGAAACTACTGCAAATTAGTTGTCTGACCATTTTACCTCTGCAGGCAGCTAAACTGCTAATCTTCTATTTTGTGATTATATTTGCAAATGCTCCTAATAGGCAACATTCACCCTCAACATACTAATGGTATGTGACTATGGTACAGATAGGGAGAGTAAACAGCGATCCTTCTCTAATGGTGGCTTCATGAACCATCTTCTGCTCCCCCTTGTCGTTTGAGTGTGATTTGCTGACACTGCTGGACTTGGAAAATTTCGGTATCCACTAAAGGAAAGTTGATGAATATTTCTTGAGGATATTATGATCATTTGCCATCTAAATGGCAAATAACAGGGACAATACAGACCTCTAATGTTTCCTAATGAAATCTTAAATTGTGAGTGGAAATGGAGTCTGAATCCTCCTCCTTCAGAGATGCACCTATGTTCACTATTTCATTGGTCCTCAGTAACTCCAAACTATATTTCCCTTTGTGGTGGATTGACCCTGGCTGGATGCCAGGTGTCCACCAAAGCTACTCCATCACTCCCCCTTCTCAGCTGGACAGGGGAGAGAAAATATAGCAAAAGGCTCATGGGTCAAGATAAGGACAGGGAGAAATCACTCACCAGTTACCATCATGGGCAAAACTGACTTGACTCTGGGAAATTAATTTAATTTATTGCCAATCAAATCAGAATAGGGTAATGAGAAATAAAACCAACTATTAAAACACCTTCCTCCCACCCCTTCATTCTTCATGGGCTCATCTTCACTCTCAATTTTCTCTACCTTTTCTCCTCAAGTGACGCATGGGGATGGGGAATGGAGCTTGCAGGCAGTTCATCAAACGTCTCTGCTATTCCTTCCTCCTTGCTCTTTTCCCCTGCTCCAACATGGGGCCTTCCCACAGGCTGCAATTCTTCAGGAACAGGCTGCTCCAGTGTGGGTCTCTCACGGGTCCACAGGTTCTGCCAGGAGCCTGCCCCAGCATGGGCTTCCCACGGGGTCACAGTCTCCTTCAGGCACATCCACCTGCTCTGGCGTGGGCTCCTCCCCGGGCTGCAGGTGTATCTCTGCTCCATCGTTACCTCCATGGCTGCAGGGGCACAGCTGCCTCACCATGGGCTGCACCACGGGCTGCAGGGGAACCTCTGCACTGGCACCTGGAGCACCTTCTCCCCCTTCTTCTGCACTGACCTTGGTGTCTGCAGAGGTGTTCCTTTCAATTCTTCTCACTCTTTTCTCCCGCTGCTGTTCTTCAGTAGTTTCCCCCCCTTCTTAAATATGTTATACCAGAGGCACTACCACCATCACTGATGGGCTCTTGGAGCTGGCTGGCAGACATGGGGGAAGCTTCTAGCAGCTTCTCACAGAAGCCACCCCTGTAGTCCCCCCTGCTACCAAAAACCTTGCCACACAAACCCAATACACACTTCATTTTAATCAAATTCTCTTCCATCATCTTTCCAACGCATATTCTTGAAAAAATATGTCTTCAGGTGAGGGCACCCAACAGTTGCCACAACACCTGACAGTACCCTTGGTTGCTAGGAAGGTAATTATAAATTATTTGGTTCTTTAATATCGTTAGATATATTCTTAACTTTTCAAGTACAAACATAATTAGTAATAAAGTAATTGCAAAGCAGAAAGCAAAAGGTTTTCGCTGAGAAATATTTACTCCTTTGAAATATTTTCCCATAGCATGTTTCAAACATGGAGTTCTGTCAAAACAGACCTGTTCCTCCAAATGTCTCCCTTTTCACCAGTCCATGTTTGTGGCTGGGAGTACAGTTTACATGAAGTTTCCCCTTTGGTGTTAACTCTCTCCACCATCTTACTGCACTGACTGAAGGGGGACCAGCCCATTATCCGTGTTACGGTCTGGTCTCTGGTTATTTTGTCTAAGTGCGTCTTTAAAGGGTTTATAATTCTAGTGTCACTCTCTGGCAGTTTACATCTCATGCTACAACTTTCCAGGAGTCATGCAAAAATTTAATATATTAGTAGAGAGAACAGCTCCATCACATGCCAAATTTGGCTCTAGATGAGTGATAATACCAATTTCTGTGCCACTCTGCCAAACTGCATACTCCTGCTTCCCCTACACCCTTTCCTGGCAGCCCTAACTGCCTTTTCATGCCATTGGAAAAATCTCCCTTTCGTTTCAGTTTTTGTAAGAAGTAGAAGTATGTTACATCAGTTTTAGCAAACAGATTTTTTTTTTTTTTGGTAAAGCAATAAAGAAGAGTAAGTATATTTGGCAATCAATTAAGACAGCTAGAAGAAATCTATCAATTTCAGCCCTTTCAACTGGCTCTTGAGAAAAGAGATGTGTCCAAATGACAAGGATGCTTAAGTTATCCTTTTTTCCTCATGTAGAAACATAAGGCTTATAATATGTACTTGGAAAAAAAAAAAATCTAGTTACAATCCCAGGCTAACGTGTGCAGTGAATTAAGTCTGTCCTTCTAGAAGCTTTAATTTGTATGCCTGTTTTCTGGAAACTTTCCTAAGTCAGCTAAGAAAATGTTCCAGATTCTGCTTGTGTGAATGCACATACAAGTAAATACCTCTTGGATCATAAAATTGCTGCTGTACGCCAAACATACTCCTGTTAGAAGCCTCACCCTTGATTCAGATCTCACAGAACTGTTACACCAACTCAACTGAGGGATCAGAAACAAGAACAAGAAATTAGAAATTCCTTGTCTTTTGACAGTAAGTAGCTTTTTAAAAATGAATTCCACAAGTCTCAATGGAAATTATCCTGATGGACAAGTTATTTATTGGCAAAACTGCATTATTTCATGGCCCTGATCCAGTGGAGGACTTAAGCATGGTGCTTAGTTTTTAGCATGAGACTATTCTCATTGGTTTCAGCACAGCTTCACATATTTAAAGCTAAACTGTGTTTAAGTGCTTTGCTGGATTGTGGCCTGTTTCTTCTGTCAATAACGGGAACGTAATGGAGATTATAGCTGCTATGGAGAGATGACATAAGTTTAAACAACTGAAAAAGATCAGACTGCTTAGAACTGTTGATTTCTATCAACCTTGTGTGTATTTTAGATCACAGTGCACTGACTCTTTTTCTTAGAAATTGCAAATACAATTTTCTTATTTCCTGAAATTTTTTTAGTTCTTTGTCACAAGTATCCCGGATGGTCTTTTTATTCATAGGCACATCCAGACTGAACATGTGTGACCATTACCATTGCTGAATAACTGTTCCCTGGCTGATCTTATAACTGATGAGGGATGAAAGACTCAGAATGAGAACAACAGTTTTTATTTTGGTATCTCTTTATATAACAAAGTGAAGTTTTCTAGCTCCTCGTTTATCTACACCACACATGAGTACACCAGGTCTGCCATGTACCTTTCAAGCAAAAGAATACTTCTTGAGGAGTTTTTTTCTGAGTTTCCTAGGACAGAGATTTAATAAATATGCTTCTCAGCTGTCTTTGCTGTAGTGACTGAGTGCTTTAAGCACTTAGGTAGAGATTTGCAGCTAGTAGCTGTGCTGTTGGGTGACTTTTTTCCTATGGTCATACTCTTATCGCCTTTGAAGGTGGGCTTAGAGGTGGCCTGGTGAGTACTGGCAGATTACCATTATTATATTCTTTACTATAATGTGCTTTAAGATTATTAGAAAAGGCGACACCAATTCATTTAGACTTTCTAGTTCATCTTCCCTATATTACCTCCCAGGGACATTACAAACTGAAGATGTATAGTTATATAAAAGTCTTTAAAGTTGTATAAATTACCAGATACTGTTATCTGCCATAACTAAGTTGCTGAAAAGACATATTCCTTTAATGATCATATTCATGAAACTTTAGAAAGATCATTGGATACATTCACCAAGAAGCACTTTATTGGTAAGTAGGAAAATGCAGGTATCATTTCTGGTGGCTCCAGTAAAGTTTTAAAGTAATATTACACCCCATATACCAGATGCAGGATATATGAGCCCATGCAAAGTACCTCTGCAGCACTGCTATTCTGTTTCTTCGACTGCCAGACTATCTATGCATAGCAATACATTTTATTGGGAAGGCTTTCCCTCTAGTAACCTGAATGCTGTCATGCTTCAAAATACAGCACACTTTGGAATTATGTGCAACTGAGAGGCAGCTACAGATATCTTATGTCTAATGAAAAAGCCTTCTGTGTCAGGTTCTTGAGGCATATAAGACTGGGTATGCCTGAAAAATTAGGCCACTGGGTACTTTGTCCAAACCACTGGTTACTGAACATTTCAGGGTCAGACTTTTGTCACTGCGTCATCAGCTCAGGTGATGAGTTTTCAGGTCTTGGCATCCATGTGACTGCACTGCAAATCCATACCTGCGATGTTGTCTCAGTCCAAGTGTGGTGTTCATCCGTATGTTGCTGTGTTTCATGTGGGCATGTCACATAATCCTTGTTCTGCTGCATTAAGACAAGCACAATCCATCCCCTGTTCACTGCTCAAGAAGTCTTCTGGGTCTCTGGGTGTGTGGGGCTGGAGCTGTGGAAAGGTACTGGAGAACTGTTATGTCTCCATGCATTTTTTGCTGTGTTCTCATCGACAGTTTTTACAAGAAACTCGTTTGGGCTTTTAATATGTGCGCATTTACAAGCTGAAAACATTGCTAAACTAGTGCTCGGTGAAGTGAAAAATGAGTAGCAGATACCCGAGTCTAAGTTTACCCTGAAGTGAAATTAAGTGGAACCTTATTTCTTGAGTTATTTAGGGAAATGCTGCCCCACCAGGCTCTCAGGCCGCCTGACAGACATTGTCTCTGAGTTCTTTTATCTTTTAATACTGAAAGCTATAGCCATGCAAAATCTCTTTGTCATCAACAAGGACAAAACAGACGTTCAGCGCTGCTTTTTATACACTTTCCAACTCTGCATGCTCCTGCTCCACAAATCAAACTGATCATTTGATGAAAAATGCATTTTTGGTGTCTACAAATCTTATCTCACAAAGCTGTTGATACAGGTGCAATTTAGGGATGGAACAGGAAACCTGGTAACTGAAATGTCCTTCTGACCTTCAATATTCAAATATCATCTCTTTTACATCATTCATATGAAACAATTCTTCTTTTGATATGACATGTAATGAATGGAATTAATTTAAAAATACATACATCATAGATTATTTGTAAGAAAGATAAAGCAATGCAGCTGTTTGCTGTATAGCTACCTACAGGGTTTAACAATAATGCATTGTTTAAAGGTATAGTAACTGTAATCAGGTATCATCATAACTTGATGGCTCAGGTAAAATATGCAAACATCGTAGTACCACTACTTGTTAATAAAGACAGTGAGAAAATAGTTTGTCTATCTTTGTCTGTACTGAAAAGAAAGAGAACCAAATTGTAAAATAGAGACCAAGGGTTACTACACTTAAGAAAGAATATTTTCCTTATGTGGAGTATATGCCACTCATGCCAGTATCAAGTGAGAGCAAATGGGTTGTGTGAAAAGCAGCAATAAGAAGAGAAAAAAACAATGCAAAATATAATTTAGTTTTCTTGAAATGTTCATGGTATGTATAACAAATAAAGGAAATGTAATAATGTACAAAAAGGAGATGAGAGCCTAAACTACATATGCACAAGTTTCTGATTCAAAACATAAATTTACTCAGCTCTTAAAGAAAGAAACTTTTAACAAAACAGTGCTGAATTCTGAATAGAAACCAACACAGATCTTACTGACTTTCCATTCTATCCTTAATCTAGGAGTCATGATTCTCAAATGTATACAAACATGATAAAATAATTCTTAAGCATCTTGCCAAAATTGTTTTGAGTAGTCATTGAATAAAGTCCAGGAGTGAAGAAGATTCATTCAAGACATTGCTGAATTCTCCTGTCGGGACCATAGCCTACACATATTTGACAAACAAAATGTAATATGCAAAGTATTTGAGGATTGATTGGTACTAGTGTCAATGATTAATAAATCCTAAAGATTTAATACATTATTGTTAAATATTACAGATCAGAAAGAATCAGTAATTCCACATTCCACATGCATCCTACTGCCTGAAGATAGTTTCACTTTTTCCCTGTTTCTGTTTTTGTTTTGATTAGTTGCTGACAAATAATGCAGAGATCTGGCTCATTAATGCTTCTTTGCAGTGATTATACAGTAAAAAGCTGTGCCTTTTGTGGAAAGTCTACACAAATGTTATGCTGATGTCTGAAGGTTTTGTGAGAATATTGGCTTTTTAGGTTCTTGGCAGAGCCGGGCTGTGAGGTTTTCTTATTAAATCAGAACTTAAAAATAATTTTGTTTCTTTCAAAGATTTTTTCCCATCATCTCAGTGCTTTCATATACAGACTAAGACACAGTGGTAAAATTGGTAGGATGCTTTTAATAAACACAGTTTTCATGGTTGATATTGTTATCAGCCAACCATACCCTTCTACTGCTTGATGCAGAATTTTCTCCAAACTCCTCCCTATGTGCTGTTAAGTGCTGTTAAGAATGAGGTAAGACATACTGACTTTTTGTTCTTTCTTATCTTAATGATAATGGAACAAGACACAGTCTAAATGACAGACTTTTAAAGTAACTGGTCTGTAATACAAATTGTCTCTTCCCCTCTTTAGAATGAAACAAGATAGTTACTTAATATAGTAAGCTGATTCAGTTTTATGTGTCCAAATGATTGGTTGAAAATTTCTGAATATTTCTAGTTTTGTTTCATTTTTTGTTTTTGGTTGTTTTGTTGTTTTTTGGGTTTTTTTTTTCATTCTGTCAATGACCAAACATAATTTCAAAAAATAATAATAGTCATTCTTCATACTTTTTCATAATATAGCCCTCTCTACATCCTACAGGCAAAATATGTTGCAATTGTGTTTGAATATTCTTTGAGCCTTAAACAAAAATAATTTCTGGAATAAGAGAATATGCAAAAATAAAATTACTGGGAATAAATAACAATCTTGTATCCTTAAGAGAACGCAGAGATGGCCATGATAGGGTTCATCTCACTGATCTTTATATGCCTGGAGTGTAGAGTTTTGTGTTTGAGATAGCTTTCTAGACTTCCCCTATATTCAATGTCAAGAATGGGGCACTGGAGTTCAGTAGTTATCTCATCATGAAAGTAATATTCAAAATAGGCCAGAAGCACTGTGCCTAGAACCGTTACTTTTCTTTGTTGACTGGAATCAATGAGTCTTTGTAAATGACAATTATGTATTTAGATCAAATGTATACCTCTGTTTTTCACCAAATGAATTCCACCTCCATCCTCTCTTTGAGATTGTGATTGAGGTACTTTGTAATTGTAGACATTAATATTCAAATACTTGATATTTTTTTATTCTTAGAACATTTGTGGTACAACTTCTTTTTTATAATCTTCCTAATTTGTCTCTGTTTCTGGGAGTTACTTGGATACTTGTTTGTAGGGTATCTCAAAAGCCTTTCATCCTAAACTTTGCATATATTGCTTCTGGGCAGATGTTATGTTGTCAGTACATGTTTTCTCTCCTTCTGTTCTCTTCTCTGTGGAAGCACACAAAGGACAAAAGAGAGGAACTAAGTGTAGAGTGCACATCCCCTGTAATGGATAGCCATGGCTCAGATGCATTTCATGCACAGTCTGCTGTTTATTTTATGATAACCTTATGACAGGAAAACAATTCTTCATTTATATATAATTCAATTATAGAAATTCTATGTTTGAATAATTCCTTTCAACCTAGTGGATATGGGGGTAGCTTACACTTGAATAGCCTATGTGAACAAGAAATGGCAAATGGTTGAGTATAATTCAAGCATACATAAAGGTCTATCTGAAAGATCATTTCATCCTGCTGTGCTCACTAGTGCTTAGTGCTTAGTGAAACATTTTCAGTTCATCTTTCTTTTTCTCTTATTTAGGAACTCATTTAAAAATGCATCACTTCTCCTACCTATACCTGGAGGGGATGGAGAGGAGAGAAGGGAAGTGATTCTGGCAAAAATGCTAGTCTCACAAAAAGAAAAGACAACATTAAAAAGTGTTTCTCATTATAAAACACTATATTAAATATCACACAGCCTCTTTGTTTTAGGCATCAAAGCAGCAGCACCTGCAGTGTGCAGTGACAGTCTGAGTAGGTAGGGAAACGTCAGTCTATACTACAAGTTGAAGAGTCAACTAGATGGTTAGCTTACGCATACTTAAGGGCCTGTACTATCTGTTTGCTGTCTTGGTTGTAGTCTCAATGTAGCCTGGTCTCAGAATAACCGCACTGTTCGTATAAGATGCGAAACCAAGAACTGCTGTTGTGGGCTAGAGTATGTTCATCTCTTAAGTAAGAATTTGGATGTGAGCTTACAGCATCTAGTTTCCTTAAATTTTCTTTCCCAGCCATGCTCTAGTTTTGAGAAGAGGCTTGGACCTGTGATGAACTAACTCTGTGGGTACACCCTCACTCTCTCCAAAGTCCTAATTCTAACAATGTAGAGTAATATTTGCAAAAAATTTGAAAGACAAGTTATTCATGAGGGACAAGGACCTGTCTAACTGGAGTGTTTCTGCAGACCATGTCTGGAGCCTGTTGCAATCTCTAAATTCCTGAATATCCTAGCAAAGCTGTTATTGAGCAGTAACACCAAAACCAAGTGGTGATAATGTTATATTCTACTTTTTTCAGAGTTGCAAATGGAGTCTCTTTTTCAACCTTATACGTAAGTGGTGATACTAGTAAAATTCAGAAATAGACCTGCGCAACAATTTCCTGCCATCAAAGAGTATGTGACCTTGCTGAGGTTCAGAAAGTCACTAAAAAGAAGGACTGTCTTAGGGTTTGTAGGTTTGGTTTAAGATAGCCAAAGCTGACATTAATCATTACAGTTTTCAAGTTACATCTACAAGGGGATGGGGCCCACAAGAGTACAACCATCTCCCTTCTCTGCAGTCAGCTGCTCCAGAAACCCATTCATTATTCCTTTACGATATGAATCTAAATGCTGCTGTTCTGTGTGCATAAAAACAACTCCATGAGGAGTTTCCAAATCTATCCTGCCATTTTTGTTGGCCCTCTGCACAAATATATTCAGTCTGCTAAAACGCCTTCCTCTCCTCTCTCTGGAGAGAGTGAATTGCTGCTTCCATTATTAGCTCTGAGAAAAACGTCAAAACTACAGCTAGTCCTGAATGCAGCATCATGTTAACTCACAGGACTGAGCAGCCATGCTCATATTACACCCCCCTGAGCCCTTCATGTTGGCTGCCTATAAACTAGAGGATTTATTTTAAGCAGTCCCTGCTGGTTTTCAAAGCTCTTAATGCTAAGGGACCTGGTTTTTGCAAGACTTCCTTCTTGAGCCTCCTCCCAGTGCATTTCCACGAGCTGACACCACATACTTCTGAGCTGCGCCACTTAGACTCACTTGCAACATTAGTATGAGCTTTACCTCCTGCTGCGATAGCTCAGAGAGCATGCATTTCACTTCTCCAGACTCTCTGTCTTATCCCATGTGATCAATAGTTGTCTCCATTTGCAGTTGTCCAGTTAATGCATCTCACTATGAAATTAGATCCCCTAGAAGGAATCTCAGGCTGGGTATCTCGAACCCTGAGACACTTTAAATGGCTACTTAATTTTGGAAGTTAGCAGATGATCATATTTTACAGTTTATAACAGCACTGTTCCTTTCATACTGTATGACAACAAAAAGGTAAGCATATATATGTAAGCAACATAAATACTATGGGGAGTCTTTCAAGAGAAAAAATACTAGTGTCTAATTTCCTAGCACTGGTAATGAGGGAAAAAATCCAACCTTGAACATTCCCCAAAAGCTGCTGTACAGAGAAGAGTAATTTTTGGATAATAATCCTCTAGAAGCATTTGTGTTTACCATTGACAATATGTGATTTAATCAGAAGAGGAGGAGAGCCTTACAGGCTGGTACACAGTGGGCTTCTTATGTGTTTACAGCAACTGCACATTGTAAAACTTGATAAACACTTAGAGCCAAGCCATAAACTTGCTGAGTAGACGGACATGAGTTTGGAATTATTCTGCAACTAAAATCAAGAAACACGTGTTACTTTCCAAATCAGACAGCATTAGCACAACTGTAGAAGAGTGGAAGTCCTTCCTGCTTTCTCTTTCCCTATTAGCCAGGTCACACCTCTTAGCTGTGAAAGCCCTAAGAAAGTGTCACTATGGCATTGGTTTATTTGCATGCTGATAGTCCCAGGCTTTGGGCTCTGGTCATCTTTTTACCACAGATTTCATTTCCACAGGTCAGTGGAACTGGCCTCAGGGACAGTTACCCAAGAGAAGCACACATCTCACTGTCAGATCCAGACTCAGGTGTATTAACAAACTTTCACACCATTGCTAACTTCTGCTGTCCCTGGTTGCTATATACAGTACTCACTCCATGCCTGTTTAAAAGTCCAAATGAAATTTGCCGTTGATTTTGTGGGAACAGAATCAGGCTCCTAAGCCTTTTAACCCATCGCCTGTCTGGGCTGTGCTGAAGCCGCCTGCATTCAAACAGCCTGGCAGCGCTCCATCCCAGGATCCCTGAAGCTTAAGATCACTTCATTTTTCCTCTCTTTGTGGATCAGAAGTAATTGTTTTTGAATGTGTTTTTAGTAGGAAACTTTCCATAATATATTTTAAATTTATATACATCTATATATTTTTCTGCTGTATTTCTTTATACTGTAATACTCCTGAGGAAGCTTTCCAGTCCAAATTTCCTTTGGCTCTTCTTCTTTGTAATTTTCTCCCTTTTTCCCATTTCTTTAGCTTCTTCCCTTCACGTCCCCTGCCTCCCCCGCATCTTGGTGTAAGATGTATAAGAAGGGTTTGGTTTGGTTTTTAGCAAGAAAAAAACACCCCTGCTTAGTTTCTCAGCATTGACTAAGCAACAAAAAGTCTACTCAGCACACAAAGAAGAGCACTGAGATAAGTTTTGGAGTTCTCACTTTAGATGGCCTCAAAGCAAAGAATAAGTAGAGATGTGCCAGGCTTGGATTACTGACTGCTACATCTACCCACAGACTACACAGACAAAAAGGCCTTCTTGTGCTTGCGGGTCACCATATTAAGCCACAAGGTTCACTCAGCAAACACGTGTCCTTTTCAAAAGCTGCCCTTTTCTCAAAGCTGTGGTTTCTCTATCTGTGGTTTTGAGCAAAGTAAGCAGAGCTCTCCGCCAGCATTTCAGGCTAGCCATCACACTAAGACATCTTGTCAGAATTCAGCCATCTCCATGGAGCTGGTAGGTACCTCACTGAATTTCGCAGAAGGAGGTACTTTCTCTCTTTTTTTTNCCCCCTGAGCCCTTCATGTTGGCTGCCTATAAACTAGAGGATTTATTTTAAGCAGTCCCTGCTGGTTTTCAAAGCTCTTAATGCTAAGGGACCTGGTTTTTGCAAGACTTCCTTCTTGAGCCTCCTCCCAGTGCATTTCCACGAGCTGACACCACATACTTCTGAGCTGCGCCACTTAGACTCACTTGCAACATTAGTATGAGCTTTACCTCCTGCTGCGATAGCTCAGAGAGCATGCATTTCACTTCTCCAGACTCTCTGTCTTATCCCATGTGATCAATAGTTGTCTCCATTTGCAGTTGTCCAGTTAATGCATCTCACTATGAAATTAGATCCCCTAGAAGGAATCTCAGGCTGGGTATCTCGAACCCTGAGACACTTTAAATGGCTACTTAATTTTGGAAGTTAGCAGATGATCATATTTTACAGTTTATAACAGCACTGTTCCTTTCATACTGTATGACAACAAAAAGGTAAGCATATATATGTAAGCAACATAAATACTATGGGGAGTCTTTCAAGAGAAAAAATACTAGTGTCTAATTTCCTAGCACTGGTAATGAGGGAAAAAATCCAACCTTGAACATTCCCCAAAAGCTGCTGTACAGAGAAGAGTAATTTTTGGATAATAATCCTCTAGAAGCATTTGTGTTTACCATTGACAATATGTGATTTAATCAGAAGAGGAGGAGAGCCTTACAGGCTGGTACACAGTGGGCTTCTTATGTGTTTACAGCAACTGCACATTGTAAAACTTGATAAACACTTAGAGCCAAGCCATAAACTTGCTGAGTAGACGGACATGAGTTTGGAATTATTCTGCAACTAAAATCAAGAAACACGTGTTACTTTCCAAATCAGACAGCATTAGCACAACTGTAGAAGAGTGGAAGTCCTTCCTGCTTTCTCTTTCCCTATTAGCCAGGTCACACCTCTTAGCTGTGAAAGCCCTAAGAAAGTGTCACTATGGCATTGGTTTATTTGCATGCTGATAGTCCCAGGCTTTGGGCTCTGGTCATCTTTTTACCACAGATTTCATTTCCACAGGTCAGTGGAACTGGCCTCAGGGACAGTTACCCAAGAGAAGCACACATCTCACTGTCAGATCCAGACTCAGGTGTATTAACAAACTTTCACACCATTGCTAACTTCTGCTGTCCCTGGTTGCTATATACAGTACTCACTCCATGCCTGTTTAAAAGTCCAAATGAAATTTGCCGTTGATTTTGTGGGAACAGAATCAGGCTCCTAAGCCTTTTAACCCATCGCCTGTCTGGGCTGTGCTGAAGCCGCCTGCATTCAAACAGCCTGGCAGCGCTCCATCCCAGGATCCCTGAA
The DNA here is from genome assembly GCA_013400615.1 of Syrrhaptes paradoxus. Classification (NCBI taxonomy): domain Eukaryota; kingdom Metazoa; phylum Chordata; class Aves; order Pterocliformes; family Pteroclidae; genus Syrrhaptes; species Syrrhaptes paradoxus. The sequence continues at coordinate 330,094 of VZTO01004843.1, forward strand.
GCTTAAGATCACTTCATTTTTCCTCTCTTTGTGGATCAGAAGTAATTGTTTTTGAATGTGTTTTTAGTAGGAAACTTTCCATAATATATTTTAAATTTATATACATCTATATATTTTTCTGCTGTATTTCTTTATACTGTAATACTCCTGAGGAAGCTTTCCAGTCCAAATTTCCTTTGGCTCTTCTTCTTTGTAATTTTCTCCCTTTTTCCCATTTCTTTAGCTTCTTCCCTTCACGTCCCCTGCCTCCCCCGCATCTTGGTGTAAGATGTATAAGAAGGGTTTGGTTTGGTTTTTAGCAAGAAAAAAACACCCCTGCTTAGTTTCTCAGCATTGACTAAGCAACAAAAAGTCTACTCAGCACACAAAGAAGAGCACTGAGATAAGTTTTGGAGTTCTCACTTTAGATGGCCTCAAAGCAAAGAATAAGTAGAGATGTGCCAGGCTTGGATTACTGACTGCTACATCTACCCACAGACTACACAGACAAAAAGGCCTTCTTGTGCTTGCGGGTCACCATATTAAGCCACAAGGTTCACTCAGCAAACACGTGTCCTTTTCAAAAGCTGCCCTTTTCTCAAAGCTGTGGTTTCTCTATCTGTGGTTTTGAGCAAAGTAAGCAGAGCTCTCCGCCAGCATTTCAGGCTAGCCATCACACTAAGACATCTTGTCAGAATTCAGCCATCTCCATGGAGCTGGTAGGTACCTCACTGAATTTCGCAGAAGGAGTTACTTTCTCTCTTTTTTTTTTTTTTTTTTTTTTTTTTAACCAAATCATAGATCACATCCCTGTTAGTGAGTTGGGACAAAACTTTCCTAGTTACCATGTTTCTTTTTGCAAAGGGGAAAGGATTTCAAATGGAACCCCCTGCCAGGTCTCCTACTTACAGCTCTGTCCACAAGCCAGGAGCAGTACAATGTCTGCTGCTAATCCAGAAGCAATATGCTGCAGTCATTAAGGTAGTTACTTACTACTGCGCTGATGAATGCACAAAAAAGAACAGAAAGGAAATTTGGCAGAGCAGATGGTGGATAATGATAGTGATAGTGAACAAAAATACTGTCGTGCATTGTGTCTGTTGGGGAGCCCGTTCCCCAATGTAAATATAAAGTAAACATGACATAGGTATTAGGTAATTTTACAATCTACTGTTTTTGGCAGCTAGTTTGGCACTGGTCATTGTGTCTATTTTGGGGATCAGCTGTATGGTCCCAGATTGCCATTTTTCCTCTGCCTTTCTTTCTCTTAAATTTCCTACAGTATATTATCACTTCATTTTAGTTTCACTTATTTCCTCTGACAGTAGAGCAGGCCAGGCACTGACTGCAGAGTCACTTCCTCCCTAAAACTCCATCTTTCTGAATGTTGCAAAAACTTTTCAAATGAAATGCTTTATTGAAAACACATACATATTCAGCAGTTCACCTTCTCAAACACTGTTTTCCCCTGGGTGCTGCATACGCTTAGGACGCCTGCTCTGCTCCAAGGTGGAAGATCTTTCTCTCTTTACAGGTACCCTGCCTGGCATACAAGACAAAGCTGTGATGCTTGAAAGTGCAGTTTGGCATTCATAAAGAGCTGAATATAGGCACTTTTTTTGTGCATCTCCAGGAACTTCCTTTTTTTTGGTTGTTGTTGTCTCCCCAATTCCAGCCCATTTTGCTACATGTGCTTCTCTGACAGATATTAGAGGAGTTTTCAAATTAGATTAGGTCACATGGGTAAATGAAGTTAACCTGGCATCAAAGGCTATCTGCTCTCCTTGTTTTAATGCATTTCCCTATCCTTCCCTCCTTTTTAGTGCAAACTTTCTAAATCCTTTTAAAGATAAAAGGACAAATCTCAGGAACAAGATTTACTAAGGGTTTATACACCCACCATTCAGGGAATGTCTGCTTGCAACGAATTTTGTCAAGCTATTTTACACATCCCTAATTACAGGCTATTAGGGATCAAATTAACTAGGTCAATTAATGAATCCCAGAACTGAGTTATAATGCATTCATATATGGGGTAGTAGCTGGGATTAATGAAGTGATACTGTACTAAAAGCATCAGCAATTAGTATTTTATTTGGAGGCTGGGGGCTGAGGGAAGATTTCAGAAAAGCCAAGTAGTTCTTCTGTTAGCCTGATGATTTAAAACAGAGGTGTCTGCACATAAAACTCAATGATTCTCTCACAAAAGGTAAGAGAATGTGTCAGCTTTTGTTTGAATTTGCATAGGTATGTATATTTATATATGTCTCTGGGGGCCTAGTCTTTCTATTCAATGGAATATCCAACTCTTTTATATTATCTTAGCTGAGTGTTGTGAGTTTTTTAATAACTGAAGTGATTTAAAGGAAATTTTTAAGAGACAACAGGGTACTGTCCTCATTGCTTCTTAGACCATGAGCAAGCTCCATACATCAATGCCAGAATTATTTTCAGACTATTTAGTTTGCTCCTAGACTCAGATTGTAATGCAGAAGCGTGGCATTGGAGGCCTTATGCAGTAAAAATGATCCGTGGCCTCACAGGGCACATTAGGCCATCTCAGTTCATGGGTCTGGCTTGGACACTTCGCTGAGCTATCCAACAGCAACCCAGGCTGGGCAGAATAACCATTTCCTCTGCGTTTCCTCTGATGTATGGAGTGACTATGAAGGCTGATGTGAAGACACACCAAGAGATTAGCGAATACTTTCTTGTGAATCTTCTACCATCATCAAACCCACCTAGGTCTGGACAGAAAAATGCCAGCCGTCTTTGGCTTCCTCTAATATTTTTGGTGGCAAGGATTTAGACCTAGATAGTTTGGTAAACCAGGCTCCCTCTTCTTGGAAATGGAGTGGAAATGGGTGTTTCATCACTACACAGCAACTTTCTCTAATGCGTGCCAGTTTTTTCTAGCATGATGTATGTTTTTAAATGCTTTCTTTTGAGCCAGGCTTCACAGAATCAACATTTTCCAGTATATTTGTTGATTGGAAATAATTTTCTTAAGAAAGAACAACTTTAAGAAATAACAACACCTATTTCTTATGGCCATTGTTCCGTGAAACTAGAATTTACTGATGTATGTTGAAATGAAATATGTTGTCACAGATTTGGGGTTGATCCATATGCCAAGAATACATGTTAGTTTTCTTTGGGTGGTTTAAACCTTTACTCCAGTGTTTCATGACTGAATGTTTAATTATGCATTTTTCATAGTTTTCTCATTTTTTTCCTCTGAATTTCCCTAAGCCACTGAGACAGGGCATGGAGGAAATGAATAAATATTACAAAACTGATTGCCTATAAAACACCACTGTATTACTGATTCACACATACTATAATTGTTCTTTCAAAACAGCACATAAAACTAGTAATCCTTTAGAGTACTCCTTCCTCATTCTGCAGCTGATGAAAGATGCATGCTCACCAGTGGTGACCCTACAGAATTTCTAAGACTATCTGAATTTAGTCCACTCGTAGACATCCAGACTTCAGTGTTTTCATTTCCACATCGATACAGCTTTTGTACAGCCCAGATTGCTTTGCAAAGGAGAGCAAATATTACTGGTTAGGGCATGGGTAAATCATTACTGCTACTCAATGCCTATAGTCTTACTAAGCACAGAGATTTGAGGGGAACTGTAAACAGTGTTTTTTCAAAGTCAAAAAATCACATCTGACAACACCAGATATAGTAGCTGTATTTCCAAAAGAACTTTTTAAATATTTTCCAAACTGTCAAATAATTCAATTTACTCAGTCTCCTTGTTTCAATGATTGTCTTACTTGTCCTTGCAGCTAGAAGAGGGGCAACTTAAAAGAGACGGGAGAGAAACAGAAAAGAAAAAACCTAAGGTCCATAGAGTGGAAAGGAAATAGACAACAGTGGTGATAAGAAGGAAAACAATTCTTTCTCAGTTCCTTCCTATTCCTGAGGAAGATAGCCTTCACTTCTGAAGGGTCAGACAGTTATCACTGCTGCTGCACTCAGAAAGCACTACAGCTGTTTAGGGAAAGGTGATGTTATAGACCCTGGGAGTTTTTTACCCTCAACTTTGCTGACTGTTTCTACTTCGCTTTTTATACTGGGTTTTTTTCATCTCACCATACTTAACTGTCTTTGTCCAGAGCACAGTGGTTTCCTCAGACTGCTGATTGAGGTGGCCAGGTCAGCTCGCCATGCCTGCCTCCCACAGTTTCCATCGCTGATGGTACTCACAGCCACATCACTTATCCCTTTTTGCGCTTTCAGACAGTTAATTTTGTGTCTGTAATTTTCTCTTTTCCAACGACCAACACAATTTTCCCCAATTTGGCACTCCTCTGGTCTTCACCAGACACAAGTTGGAAAAGAAGGACCAAAATTAAGGTCTTGGAAAATAAGGACCAAAATCCTGCAAAAAAAATGAAGGTACATCTCTGAAACAGATGGCAATGGATCATGTGCACATAATACAACTGACTACTTGTTTTATTTCTAGTTAAGGACTGCTATAGCTTACAAGTGCTTGTAAGATTCATATCAAAGAAAATAAAAACATTGGGATTATTGAACAGAAAGTAAATTAAGAATGAACATTTTTACTTTGTGAAAACTGTGTCCTTTTGGTTTGGGGGTGGTTTTTTAGTTTTTGGTTTGGTTTTTGGGTGTTTTTTATGTTTATACACAAAGTTTTTGCCACTATTGAAATTTTTTTGAGGAAATACCACATTTTTTTTTATAATTGCATTTGCTAACTTCTTTGCATTTGCAAGATTGCAGAAAATGACAGAAGGTAAAATTTCAAGTACAGTATAGAAATGAGACTGAGCAGGTGAGTGAGAACAGAGAATATTGAAATTTTGGAATGACCAGTTTAAGACATGAAATATAGGATATGTAATTCTAGAGATGGTGAAGTCTATTGACATGAATTTCAAGGAAGATAAAGTTTAGATTTTTCCATTTTACAATAGTTTCCAGGCTATTTCCTTTTAAAATTGAAGGTTACAACTCTGACAAAAACTCATACATGGAAGCCTGATTATAATGCAGCATTTTGTCAGCATATTATATGAATATGAAATAAGATTTGACCTAAATATCAGTTACAAGCTTGCTTTCTGACAGATGAAATAAATCTAGAAAGTCCTTGATCCTCTTACAAAATTCTAGGTTGCAGAGAACCTGCAGAGAAACTCTGCAGGGGAGTGATGAGCAGGTGTTATGAATTGGCTCTGGAAAAAGTAAGACTAGAGAGATGTGTGGTGTAAAATTAGGGAAAATGTTGGATGGTTTGGGGATGAAGCAGGCTGGACTAAGGATAGTGGGAGAAAGAAGACTTTGACATGTGAATGAGCTTAGTGAAGTTAGTTAAAGGTGTGCCCTTTTCTTTTCTTTTTTCTTTTCTTTTTTCTTTTATCTCTCTCCTTTCCTCTCTTCTCCTCTCCTCTTTTTCCTTTGTTTTCAGAAATTGTTCCATTTTCTGGAAATTCTGGGCAAATCCCAGCTCCTTTTTCCTGAAAATTTACATTTAGAGAGCTTCAATCTGTGAAATTTCCACACAAACCTAACGGTTTTTAGACAAGCATGTGCACTGTAGGTTTGAAGATTTAGAAAACATGTATTAACAAAAGCCATATAAGAAGTTCCTCAGTGGGATGCTCAGCCAGGAAGAAGACAAATGAAAGTCACAGTGTTTTCACTGCACCAGGCTCAGTTCTCATGAGAAGGATTTTTACTGTAAAAAGCCTCCAGCTGGGTAGGTGTGTAAACAAGAAATGTGTTGTTCTTGAGTTTGGACTAGGTGATACTAGGCTTTCAGACCCATGATTTATAATATTTAATATTTTTATGCTCATTTAGGAATACCGAAGTAGCAAGAATTACAGAATCCAGTCATTACAATCGCTGGTACCATGTCAAATAGTTTATTGCATAAGAACACTGAAATTCTTTCTGAAAGCACAAAGTTAGTGGTTTTGTTTTCTCTGTAACTAGAAAACTTCTGTTAAGCTCCAGATAAAATTTATTCTTAGTTTGTTCCCATTGTGTCAACTTTCATCAAAACCACTAACCTTAAGAATCTAGTACTTCCTGTGTTTAACCTATCTGTATTTACAGATAGAAAGTGCATCACCTTTCAGTCTTAATGTTGACTTGGCAGTGCTCTTTCAGTCTCCATAACGCATGTGTCCCACCAGCTTAATCTTTTACTACTTCTTCTCTGCAATTGTTTAAGTTTTAGTTCACAGTTCTTGAACATGTATAACGAGAAGTTTGAAAATATTGCAGGATCTCATACAGTGTCCAGGCTCTTCTAGAAATAAATCTAATACAACCATAGACTGCTATGGGACTCTTTCCTAATTCTTCATTCCACTGGCAACTCATATAATCCTGCAATTAGTGAGTCCACTCAGGTCTTCATGCATCTTTTTCAGCTGATGACTTCTTGCCTTGCAGCAGAATTTTCTTGCATGAGCTGCTATCCTGTTACTTCTCAAGAACATTCAGCTCTTTTGTATGTTATCCTAGTTGTCTTCTACTGATAAAAGTTAAAAGTTGAGANAAGACTTTGACATGTGAATGAGCTTAGTGAAGTTAGTTAAAGGTGTGCCCTTTTCTTTTCTTTTTTCTTTTCTTTTTTCTTTT
>VZTO01004845.1:7279-24071 GCA_013400615.1 Syrrhaptes paradoxus
TCCAGTTGCACTATATGCACCCATCCCACACCCTGCACCCCCAAACCTCTCTGCACCCATCCTGCACCCCACAACCCCCCCAGCACCTCGTCACCCCTCCTCTGCACCCCATACACCCATCCCTGCCCTCAGCCCTCTTCTCTCTCATCCCCCCACCTCCCAACACCCTGGATCCCCCATTCTGCCCCCCAAGCCCCCCGGCTCTCACACCTCTGCCGTACTATGGGGCATCCTGACCACCACAGCCCCCTCAAACCCTTCCCAGCCCCAAAGATCCCTTCTGAGCCCCCATCTGCCCCCCCCCCAGGGCACAGCTCTGGGGAGCACCCAGCACTCAATATTTTCTACTTTCTTTTGAATCACTTGAAGCCCCCATGCCCAGTTTTTAGGATTTTGAGTGGAAGATTTTGAGGGCACACGAGAGCCGCTGAGTGCCGCTTGGGTTTTTATAACAAAACTTTTTTTTTTTTTTTTCTCTCTATCCTCACCCCAAAACCCCCACAGCCAGCCNTCCCACGGGATGCGGGTCCCCATAGGCGGTTGGCACGAGCATCCCACAAAGGGTGGCAGAGGGACCCCCATGGGCACAGGGGGCTGCATGTCACCCCTCTGCCAGCTGCCATAAAGAGGGTTTCCCCTCCCATTTCCACAGCAACACCCCACAAAAGATTTCCTCCGTGGGGTGCAGGAGCTCAGCCCTGGCTCTGCCCCCCAGCACCCACCCACAGCTGCTCCTGGGGGCCCTGGCACCCCCCCAGCAGTACCCAGCATGGGGGTGTCAGCGTCCCCCTACCCCTGAGCCACCAACCCAAAAACCACCCCCCAGGCAACAAGTGATGCTGCGTTCAATAAAAGTGATGCATCCAACCATGGTTTCAGGGTAGGGAGGGTCCCCAGATTAGAGACACCAGCACAGGGGGTATTTTTGTAATTAGCACTAATTAGTCATTGTGCCTGATTGGGGTGATGGCAGAAGGTGTGTCCAGCAATGTTGGGTTTGGAAGGGCTGATGGAAGGAGGATGCTCTCCATCAACAGCAGGTGAAAGCACCGCCTGGTTTGATCTAATGGCAAAAATTAAAAAAAAAAATAAAAATAATGATGCTACCGCAACATTTCCCTTGTAAAAGTGTATTTTGCCCCCTAAAAGTGGCACTTGCATGTTGTCACCCTGCAAATCCCGAGTCTTCAAGCTCTCAGGCTGCCATGGATGATGGCAGGAGATGCAAAACCTGGGAACGGAGCGATTCGAGATGAAATGGCCCAAGCACAGCTTGGTCGTAAAAGCTTAAATTTGGGAACTGGCCACGCAGAGCAGCAGAAGGGCTGGAGAAAAGGCCGGGGCGGGGGTGAGGCTGCCTGGGGACACGCCGGGATGGGAACCCAAGGGGGGGGACCTTGCCCCTGGGGATGTCTCCCGCGGCGAGAGGAAGGAGACATGGAAGCCATCAAATGCCATCAAACGGAGAGAATTAATTTAAAAGCACAGCTGGGGGTCCTAACCTTTGCTAAACACAGCCTGTGGGCAGGGGGGAGCCCCCCTTGTCGTCCCCCCCCTGGGCAGGAGGGCTGGCTCATGCAAGAAAAAAAAAAATTCAACATCTGTTTTTTATGAATTATTTTTTTTTCATAGGCCAAGGATGAAATCTGGAGGCTATACTTAGCAGCAGACAATGCCCCCCCCCCCCAAATTTGCCCACTCCCTCGTGCTGCTCCCTGCTGCGGGAGGCAATTTGCTGCCCCAAAAATGTCCCATGTTCCCAGTGATGGGCAATTAGGCACCAAGACCTGATGGCCCTCAAGGACAAGGGCCAGTTTTGGAGGGTTTAGGGAAATTGCTGGTGACGTGCAATTATTTTTGGAGCTCGCAGAAGAGGTGCAGGGTGCTCCCCGATATCGCTCTGCCGGGGGTGTGCAGGGTGCCAGGGGAGGGGGGCAGCCTCACATCACCATCTCCATCCCTCTCCCGGGGTGGGGAGCAGGACGGATGGTCGAGGCTCCAGTGCAGGTCCCAGGGATGCTGCAGGCTCCTCAGGGGTGGCGGTGGCCCCAGTGGTCCCAGTGTTAGCATGGGACATGGTCCTGTCCAGGCCTGGAGGATGGTGGCATGTGCTGGAAGAAACCACTCAGGAAACTCTACTGAATCTGCTTCCCCTGGGAGAACAGGCTCTTCATCATCATCATCATCATCATTTTTTTCTTCTTCTTCATCATCATCATCATCATAATCTTCTTCATCTTCATCATCATCTTCTTCGTCTTCTTCTTCATCTTCATCATCTTCATCATCATAATCTTCATCTTCATCATCTTCTTCGTCTTCTTCTTCATCATCTTCTTTGTCTTCATCATCTTCGTCTTCCTCATCGTCATCATCATCTTCTTGTTCTTCATCTTCTTCATCTTGTTCTTCTTTGTCTTCATCTTCTTCATCTTGTTCATCTTCATCTTCTTCATTCATCTTCTTAATTCAACTTCTTAATCTTCTTCATTCATCTTCATCATCTCTTCTTCTTCTTCTTCTTCTTCTTCTTCTTCTTCATCTTCTCCTTCTCCTTGATCTTCTCCTTCATCTTCATCTTTTGCGTCAAACCGAGCAGCCGGCCCTTGTCTCCTTTTCTCCGATTTGTTTTCTCAGCGGGTTGGGTGCGAGAGGATCAACACCCCAAAGATCCAGAGACGCTCAGGTGACAGAGGTGGTTGGGGGGGGGGGGAGAGAAAGGAGATGGGCGATGGGCGTTAGTGCCTCACCCAGCAGCTTTCCCGGCTGGAGGAACAAGGTGCCAGGATCAGCAAGCTTGGAGAAATCAAGAAGAGCTGGCTAATTAACTGTGATTCTGTGAACGAACTTCTGAGGAGTTTAATTAGCACTAGTGCTGCCCTAGCTCCGAGAGGAACTTTTGGCAGTGGCATCCCTGGATGCTGTCCCAGGCTCTTGGGCTTCTCTGCTCTGAGGCATATTTTGGGGGGAAATCATTAGGAAAAAGGCAAATCACACGTTACTCAGCAGCCTGGCTGGGGCCAGCGTGGGGACACCGCAAGCCATGGGCTGATGGCCTGTGGGGATGCTGGAGCCTGGCTGACACCCCGGGGTGGCCCCTGCTGCGACCAGGGGGGTGTCCCAGCCCCATGCAGTGGTGACACCCCCCACCCTGGACTGCTGAGCCCACCCAGCCCCATGCAGAGGTGACACCCCCCCACTGGGACTGCTGAGCCCACCCAGCCCCATGCAGAGGTGACACCCCCCCACTGGTGACACCTCCCCACTGGCACTGCTGAGCCCACCCAGCCCCATGCAGTGGTGACACCCCCCCACTGGTGACACCCCCCCACTGGCACTGCTGAGCCCACCCAGCCCCATACAGGGGTGACACCCCCCCACGGGGACTGCTAAGCCCACCCAGCCCCATGCAGAGGTGACACCCCCCACTGGCACTGCTGAGCCCACCCAGCTCGTACAGCTTGGGGACCCCCCGAGCCCCCCGCACGGGGCACACGGCTGGACCCCCCAACATGGCACAGAGAGCAGGGACCCCCATCCACACCCCTTACCGTGCCCACCCCTCTACCCCCAATTATTTCAGGAGCTATTTCACAGCTCCAGCAGGTCCCCCCGTACCTCCTGCCACCGTGGGAGCGCTGGGACCGGGTGCCACTTCCAAAGCCATCACCAAAAATCAGGAGGGAAAGGCTCAGCCCATCCATTCCCCCGCCCGAGGCAGGAGATGCCGTAACGTGTTCTCCGGATGCTCACAATAACGCATTCATTAAATTCATCCGTATTTCATCACTCACCTAAGCCCAGGAGCACTCAAGAACTCAAAATAATGCAAAGAACTGTCACTTTATTGTCATTTTCCAGCCGTACCGCAAAAGGCACACGACAAACTTCATTGGTACAAAAGAATTTTTTCGCTGCGGGGGTTTTTTTTTTTTTGGTAGATTTTTCCTTGTGTGTTTTTGGGGTTTTTTTTTTTTGGTTTTTTTTCCTTTTGCAACACAGTCACTGGCTCTCCCATCGCCCCGACGGGAAGATCCTTTCACAGAAAGGATTATTTCGGTCGTGCAGACAGATAGCTCGTTATTGCTGGGGGAGCGGCACAAAGGCAGCCACGGCCATCCCCCCGTCCCCCTCCCCGGCCACTTGCGGAATAAATGGCACCTCTGTGTCCCCCCCCCCAGCTTCCCTACGCACCGATGGCTCGCTGGGCTCCGGGGGTGGGCTCCATCACATCGCTCCAGATGCTTCGGTTCAAGGATAATGGGGGGGGGGGAGAAATGGAGATGCCCTGGTCCAGTTGTCCCCCCACCTCCGTGATTTCTGAGCTTTGAACATTTTTTACACAACTTCCCCTTTGGCTTCCTCCAATTAGCAGAACAGTGGGTGGGGGTCCCATGGAGGACCCTGCAGCTGGGTGCTGTGGCACTGCTGGCTCACAGGGGCTGGCCTGGGGAGGGGAGGAAAAAGGGAAAAAAAANAGAAAAGAAAAGAAAAGAAAAGAAAAGAAAGAAAAGGAGGCTAGGGATACATTTTGGTGGTTTGGTGGATTTTCTGCCCGTACCAGCCTGTCACGCAGACCCCCATTGCTGGTGCACACACATCGCAAACCTGGCCATGGAGGGGGGGCTGGAACCGCCTCCTGCTAGCGAACCCCAGCATCCCGGCCCGGGATGCAGTGCCCACAATTGAGGCTTTTGGGGTCCCCCAAAACCAGAGCAGGGCACACAGCCCTGAGCCCCCAGGCAGCATCCCCCCGGCTGCCCTGGGTGGTTTTTTGGGGGATAAAGCAGCTTTGGGGCCCCCAGCTGCCTGCTCCCCCTCCCCAGCATTTGGCTATCTGCATTATTTTCCCATAATATCCCTCAAGCTGGGCGAGACGAAGCTCTGGGGTGGGGACACGCGGTGCCGGTGCCACGGTCCCACAGCACACCCCAATTGCAATAACGCTGAGATTTTTTTTTTCTTTTTTTTTTGCACCGTGCCTATCGCTACGCTTCTTTTCTTTTGGTACCAGTCCCCCCTTTCTCAGTTCCCTCCCCCCGACATTTCTTAGAAAAATAAGATTGTGCTTATTTATAAAATAATCTTTTTTTTTTCTTTTTTTTAAGAAAAGTTTCCAGTTTAAAAAAAAAAAAAAAAGGTGGTATATCAAAATATGGCAAAACTTTGGCTGTCAATCGCTAAACTCTAATTAAAAAACAGCGACTAAAAAGGCATCGTGCTGGGAATTAGGAGCTGCTGGGATGCTTCACCCTCCAGGACCGATGGTCGATATTCCACCTGGGTGGGTTGGCTTCTCTCGAACACATGGAGAAGCCACCCTTGGGTTTTTTTTATCATCCATCATCCTTTAGCAGAACGATTCGAACTGTAAGAGACTTAAAAAAGCCGCAGGGAAAGCCTTGGGAAAATACGCCGGAGGCTGCGCCGGGAAGAGCCACGCTGACGCCGCGGTTGCAGGCGTATTCTTCTCGAGAGCAAAGTTTGTTTTCTCACCTTAGTGCTTAGAAAAAAAAAAAAAGGATTGTTTATAGGGTTCCTTAAGGAAGAGAGGCAGATCCTTTGTATAAAAAAGGTGGTTTCGGAGCAGAAGTAAAACGCAAACGGGTCTGTAAGATCCAGACATATATAAACATACATACCTCGATATATTTATATATGTAACGTCTCTATATTCCGAGTTTGGGATGCATTATTGCAATATCCTTACAGGTGACCTATTCCTTTCCATTCTCCTTTGCTTTTATTTTCTTGGGTGTTTTTTTTTTTTTTGGTTTTGGGTTTTTTTCCCTCAAATAAAAAAAAAAGGAAAAAAACCAAGCTGCAAATGGCTCCAAGAGCTCCCAGCTCGCTGGGACTGCCCTGGCCTGACCTCCAGCACGTGTTTTTTGGAAGAACTGGGTTGACGCCGCGCCCCAGCAGCTGCTGGCCGTGCCTTCCTCCCACGGCACATCGCCCGTGCCCGGAGATCCCGGCTGGTTATTGCTGAATCCTCCCTCCCCATACTGGCCTTTAGGGTATTTACATTTCTTTGGCTTGACTTGAAACACAAGTTTGGCATTTTCTCTCCGGTTTCAGTTGCCACCAAGCCACCGCCGGAGCCACCAGCAGTGCTGAGGATGGGGACAAGGAGGAGAAGAAGCCACCATGAGAAAAGACAGGTTGGCTTCTGCTCCAGCAAACGAGTCGTGCTTCTCCCAGTCGAAATAAGCCAACTTATGTCTTGCATCAACTCATCCGGAGGAGAAAAGATGCTGGGGCAAGCCGGTCCTGCCACCCCCACGGCGCTCAGACGACAAACTCGGGGACTTCGTCATGGGTGAGATCCAAGGAGAAGTATTTGCTGGTTCTCTTGACGGGGAAGGTCTCCTGGATGTTGATGCACTGCTGGGCCAAGCAGCCGTTGCAGTAGAGCCCTTCCTCGTCCAGCCCGTGGGCGCAGCCGAAGGTGTAGCTCTGCGCCGTGTCCTGGCAGAGGTTGGCCAACTGCAAGAAGTCCTTCTGGTAGAGCCGGATGTCATCCAAGCTCAGGCTGTGTCGGTCCGTTGACGTCTTCGGTTTTCTGCACGTTGTCTGAGAAGAGTAGAGATAGGGCTCAGGACCCATCGGGGATGAAGAAACCCAAAACCCTGGTGCCAGCGGGAATTTGGGGTTCTCCAAAGCCCCACCAGTGCCACGTACCTGGGGTAAGGAGTCGGTGCTCTGGCCTCGGAGCTTCACCACCGTCTCTGAAGAGCTGGAGGTGGAGGAGCTGATCTCTTTCACGATAAGCCCTGCGTGGAGGAGAGAGGAAGAGGAGGGCGCGAAGGTTTTTTTGAGGCTTCTCAGCTCTCTTGGGATCTGTGCCCACTGCCCTTGGGGGCTTGCCTTGAGACCCCTTCAGCCTGATGGGGCCCCAATGGCTCTGTTTGCAGCCGGTATGACCTACAGAACATCCCAAATTTGCACCAAACGGGATCCCCAGGGAGCCTGGCAACCTGCAGACCTCCCAGCAGCACCCAGCACGGCGACTCTCTGGGTGCTGGCACAGCTCCGGAGAATTTGGACTCACACGTCTGGTACCAGCACACGTGCTCATGGGAACAAGCAAGGGGTTGTCAAGAAAACGAGAGCTGGGACCAACAATGGAGAACGTCGCTGAAATGATGTTTGTTGCCCATGGGCAGCTCCTGCCATCGTCTCTTGGTATCTCCAAATAATCCTGCGTGCCCGGGGACACAACCCCACGCCGCGGGGCGGCTGCACAGAGCATCAGTCCTGCTCTGAGTAAAACCTGCACTTTTCCTGGGCAACTCCTCCTTTTTATAGCTTCACCAAATTCACCCCATCTCCCCTTCAAGCCACTGGGCAAATGGCTTTTCCCAGCGTCCCAAATCATAGAATCCCAGGATGGTTTGGGTTGGAAGGGACCTTAAAGCCCATCCAGTGCCACCCCCTGCCATGGGCAGGGACACCTCCCACCAGCCCAGGTTGCCCAAAGCCTCATCCAGCCTGGCCTTGAACCCCTCCAGGGATGGGGCATCCACAGCTTCTCTGGGCACCCTGGGCCACTGCCTCACCCNGGGGCTAATCCTGCTCTGTTGAACACCAAAGGTGTGACTTGTACATGGGAAATGGAAATAAAAGTGGCCGCTGCCTTACCCGAGTGCCCGTTGAACTTGCGTGACAGCAGCATGTCCTCCGTGATGTAGACGCACATGTCGGGGCTCACCTCCATCTCACCAGCCTGCTCCAGCTCCCGGGGGTCATCCACCAGCATCTCGATTTCTGCAGGTGAGGTGGGACAACTCATTGATGGGCACCTCAAGAGCACCCTCCAACCCCAATGACCTGGTGAGACCCGAGCTGGAAGCTCAGCTGATGTCTCACCATCATCCTGGGAGTCCTCCTCCAGCCGGTCCTTCCCCCCGCTCTCCACGCCAGAGGTGTGGGAGCTGCCGTGGCTGGTCATGGAGCTGCAGGTCTTCAACTTGCGGTGGGCACCAGCACCCGAGAACCCATCCTCAGGTCCCATCTCCCTGGGTTTGGGGTCGGTCTCGATGCCCGAGGTGTGGGAGCTGCTGTGGCTGGCGGTGGAGTGCCGGGACAGGCGTTTGTGGCGGATGCTGCCGGCGCTGCTGCCGCTGGCCCGCGAGCGCTTCTCCAGCTGCTCCATGTCCAGGTCCAGGGTGTCGCTGATGTAGGACTCGCGGTACTGCTTCTTCTCTGCCGGGCCAGCGGCACGCCGTCGGCACGCGGCAGCCGGCACCCCACCCTTCCCTGCACCCAGGGACCCTGTCACCCAAGCCCAGATGGGTGACACAGCAGGAGCCAGCCCTGTCCCGGTGGCATTTGGGGATGATGGGGTGGGGAGAGTCAAAGTTGGTGTGCTCTGTGCTGTGCTGTCCCTCCAAAGGAGGAGGAGGAGGAGGAGGAAGAGGAGGAGAAGGAGGAGGAGACAGAAAACGAAGAGGAGGAAAAAAAAGAGGAGGAGGATGAAGATGAGAAGGAAGAAGATGATGAGGAAGAAGATGAGGAGGATGAGGAGGACAAAGAAGATGAGGAGGACGAGGAGGACAAAGAAGATGACAGGGAGGAGTGGAAAGAGGAGGAAGAGGAAGAAGAAGATCTTATGCTTGCACAAGGGCTTTCTGAACTTGGAGACAGGACGCGGGGCACTGGGAAGCACTGCATCGAGGCACTGGGAGGAACTGGGCCATCAGGGACAGCAGCGGGGCTCATGCCCATCCCTAAGCAGCTGGGGGGGGGGTGGGATGCGCACCCCAGGGAAGCACCTACCCTCGTTCTCCTCCAGCCTGCGGACCTGGCGCAGGACGGGCTGCAGGTTCATGTAGAGCCGGTGGCTGCTGCTCAGCAGCTGCAGGAGGTGGCGGGAGCGCAGCGGGCAGCCCGTGTAGTAGATGAGTTTCCTGGCCGAGGGCAGCCCGTCCGGCAGGATCTCAAACTTCTTACCCTGTGTGGGATAGGAGAAACATCAGTCCCAGAAAGAAAAAATACTCTAATTCTCAGCCAGTCTTGCTGCAGCCCATCTCTTAACCCCCCAGACTGCAATCACCCCAAGGTCTGCGCCCGAGCCCAGAGCAGAGCCCAGGAGCGACACGGGCAGAGATGCTCGGGGACAGTGACACTCACCACAAACACCAGTTTGCCCACGTTTGTCCAGGGGAAATCATAGAGGAGTTGCTTTTCTTCATCCAAGTTCTGCAAAAAGAGGAGAGGACGGCTGGGGTGAGGATGCGGGCAGGGGCTGCGGGCAGGGGCTGCCCATCTCTGCCAGGCTCAGCCGGGCTCAGCCGCCTACCTGGAAGATCTGGATGCCCCGTGTCGTCAGCCCCAGCATCAGGGAGGCCTCCACTTCCCGTTTGTCCTAAGAGAGAAAAAATGAAATGGTTTTAAATATATAATTTGCACCATCAAGTGGATAAATCTGCCCCCAGCACACGTATCCTCCTCTAATCACCCCATCTCCTGCACAGCAGCAACAGCCGTGGTGCCACATTAATCACAGAATTATTTAGGTTGGAAAAAGACCCTTATGATCATCAAGTCACATCATTTATTTAATGATGCACGAACACACCGTCCGGTTGCATCCCCAGCCTCCCCTCCCAGGCGCCTGCTGCCCCCTCACCTCCCAGAAAAACCCCAACTTAAGGGGCTGAAAAAGCAGTTTTAACCTCAGAAAACTTTAAAAAAACTTCAGAAACAGAGCTGGGGCACTTCTATGCTTGAGCCCAACCTGCTCCTGCGCTGGCACCCCGTGTTCTCCCGAAGGCTTCTCCCCTTTAATTTAAGGATGCTACAGACTGGTTTGTGAAGCACCAGCTCCCAGCGAACAAACCGCTTCATCCCCAGGAGAAAAACCCAGCAAACATTTCTTATAGGGAAGGGATACCAAAAAAATAAAAAACCAGAAACCCCATGGCTGTCTTCCTGCACCCTGGCAAACCTCTCGCCTCTCCATAACTTGCAGAAAACGGCAGGATTATAAAAAAAGCTGCAATTCCCCGTGTCTGAGAGCAGGCACTGCCCTTGAGCACGTTCTGCTCCAGCTGGCGAGCGCCCATTCAAACGCAGCTGTCCCCAAAATACCGTAGAAATTGCTCAGCAGTTGCTCCTTTCAATAAAAATCAGCCCCGAACCCAAAGCCCAGCCCGGCTCACCTTGTACAACCTGTAGTAGTGCACGGCCACGTCGTCCAGCCGCACGGCCTCCTTGATGTATTTCAGATGGGCTTCGGAGGCCGTCAGGGCAAACTGGTCTTTGTGCATGTTGGGGACATGCTTCAGGATGTAGTCCTTGCCCCTCTTGGCAACCACCTGTTTGGAGGAGAAGAGAAGCTCAGGCTGGGGAGATGCTCGGGGATTGTCTGGAGCCAGCCCCAGTGCTCCCGGATAGCGGCGAATTCCAGGGAAAAGGAAAATTCATGGAATCCCAGACTGGTTTGGGTTGGAAGGGACCTTAAAGCCCATCCAGTGCCACCCCCTGCCATGGGCAGGGACACCTCCCACCAGCCCAGGTTGCCCAAAGCCTCATCCAGCCTGGCCTTGAACCCCTCCAGGGATGGGGCATCCACAGCTTCTCTGGAATCCCCTCCCTCGCATCCGCTGGCATCCCTGGCTGCGGGGAACCACAGGGGAGGTTCAGCTGTTGGGGGTCCAAGGCCAGGGCAGCCCCTTGGACTTGGTTTTGGGGTACCTCCCAGAGGCTGGCACCTCCCTGCAGGGAGGGGGGTCCCTACCGAAGGGGGTCCCAGCCAGGAGCTGCCTATGCCCCTGTCGTGCCGTACAGCACCGCTCCCCACCCCAGTTGGGATGGCATTGCCCAGCACCAGTCGGAGGTGACCTGGCTGGGCGTCACCCCAGCTTTTTGCAGCCCCCCCAGTTGTCAGAGGCTATAATCACTGGGATTATGCCAGAAATAGGGATGCAGCAGGAATGCCGGCTTCCTGGGAAGCCTCCGAGCATCCCAGCATCAGCATCCTCATGGGGGTTCGCACGAATTTACAGCGGGGACCACCTCGTGGGGCACTTACCCAGGCGGGGAAATAGGCTTCAGGCTCGAAATACTTCCCGTAGTGTTTGTTACGCTTGAAGTCGCCCAGGTCGGCTTGGAGGGCGAAGGCGGTGAGGAGGAAATAGGCTTCCTCGCGCAGCACGCACTGCGAGTGCAGCACTTGCTTCCGCAGGTGCCAGTAGTAGTAGTACCGCGCCGTCCGGTCGCTGCGGGGAACGGAGGAGAGACGGGAGGAGAGGGGAGCCCATCGGACACCCACCCACGAGCGGGACCGAGTTCCCCATTCATTAAAGCCAGGGCTCCCCTTAGGGGGGGTGAAACCCCAGCTGCTTCACTGTGCTGACATTTCCAGACCTCCCACAGCCAACAACCCCCCAAAAGCATCCCCACGGGGCTGCAGATGCCACCGCGTCCCCATGTGCCCAAGACCCTGAAAATCTTTTTTTCCCTGACACAGGACCTGAAGCTCCCACCCAGCCACAGGCACGCGTGTGAATTACAGTCAAGCCTTGCCATGGTTGCGACAAACCCCTGAACACCATGTCCCCAGCCCCCTAAAAGGCTCCCTCCTCGCTGGCGGGGAGCACTGTCCCCACGTGCCCCTGCACAGTGGACGGCAGGGAGCAGCCGCTCAGCACCCAGCCTCAAACAGTCCCAGCTTTTCACAGCATCCCGCAGCATCCCATGGCATTCCACAGCATCCCGCAGCATCCCCCAGCATCCCACAGCATCCCCCAGCATCCCACAGCATCCGCCAGAATCCCACAGGATCCCGCAGGATCCCGCAGCATCCCATGGCATCCTGGAGCATCTCACCACACCCCACAGCATCCTGCGGCATCCCACAGGATCCCACAGGATCCTGCAGCATCCCACGGCATCGCCCAGCATCCCATGGCATCCCTCAGCATCCCCCGACATCCCCCAGCATCCTGCAGCATCCCCCGGCATCCCACAGCATCCCGCAGCATCCCCCGGCATCCTGCAGCATCCCACTGCATCCCATGGCATCTCATGGTATCCCACAGCATCCTGCACCATCCTGCAACATGCCCCAGCATCCCACAGCATCCCACCACATCCCACAGCATCCCACAGCATCCTACAGCATCCCACAGCATCCCACCACATCCCACAGCATCCCACAGCATCCCACAGCATCCCAAGGCTGCACAACCCCAGCGAGCACCCCAGGGTGCTCCCCCCCACCTGCTCCCCCCCCATCCAAGCCCATGGGGGTCCCTGCGGTGGGGGTCCGGGTGGGTGCTCCCTACCTGATGAGCCTGCCGTTCTCCACGTAGTACTGCACTCGGAAGTGGATGATCATCGGGGGGCCAAACTGGTCGATCCCCTGGAACCCAGGAGATTTTCAGGGCTCCCATGGAGACCCCGGCATCACGCCTCAGCCCCCCCAGCCCCTCACCTCAGCCACCCCTTTGCCCCCCCGGGGTGAGGCGAGAGAAAAAAGTTCACTCCCTAGCACAAATCATTTTTTTTCCCCTAAATTAGAGCTTGACACCCATTTTTTCCCCCCCAAAATTGCTGAAACACAAGGGGGAATTGGAATTAAAGAAGCAGGCGGCTGATTCGGGACCCCCGGGGGGTCTGCAGTCCCCTGCCACCACTGTCCCTCCCCAGCCCGTCTCCCCCTGCCCCTGTCTCAGCACCAGCATGGGACACTGCACACAACCCCCCCGGCACATTGCATTGAAATAATTAAAAGGTGTTTTGGGGACAAAAAAAAGCCAAACACTTGATTTTAAGAACTGGAAGAAGGGACACCTTAAAAAAATTTGGCTGAAATATAAGGAAAAAAGGGAGAAAAAAAATAAAAATCACAGCTCCAGAGTGGGGAGCGTGGAGGACACATGTCACTGGGGGTGACAGCCATCAAACTCCATCTGGGCTTTGGTTTGCACACCTGCCCCCCCTGCCCCCCCAGTCCCCCCCACCGCCATCCCTCGGCTGCCTTCCCGTGTCCTGGAAGTGACCTGCGATGGGGACAGAGGTGGCCTTAGTGGCGTCAGCTCTCCATGCAAGACCTCACCGCTGACCTTGCTGGCCTCCTTCTTCCACTCCTTGGGACAATACTTGTAGAGTTTCTGGGCCAGGTCCATGTACACGTGCTCATTGTCTGGGGGGGGGACAGAGATGACATCAGCATCCCCCACGTCCCCTGCAACCCACCCAGCCCTGTCCCAGCCCCTCTTTGACCCATGGTATGGGGTGGGGGGACAGAGGTGACATCAGCATCCCCTACATGTCCCTTGCATCCCACCCAGCCCTGTCCCAGCCCCACTCTGACCCATCAGTGGGTGATATGGGGGGGACAAAGATGACATCAGCATCCCCAGAATATCCCCTGAATCCCACCCAGCCCTGCCTTGGCCCCCCAATCCTGACCCATCAGTAGGTGACACGGGAGGGGGACAAAGGTGGCATCAGCATCCCCAAAGTGTCCCTTGCATCCCACCCAGCCCTGTCCCAGCACCCCTTTGACCCATGATATGGGGGGACACACAGAGGTGACATCAGCATCCCCTACATGTCCCCTGCATCCCACCCAGCCCTGTCCCAGCCCCTCCCCAGACCCATCGGTGGGTGACATGGGGTGGGGTCCATCTCGTTGTCACCTAACAAGAGGAGACCGAAGGGCAGGGTAAATTTGTGCCCAACTTTGGGCAAACATTTACCCCTGATGCAGTGGCCCAGCATCAGGCTGGACCAGCCACGGGCACAGAACTCCCGGCGTCAGCCCTCGACTTACTCTGGATGACGCTGAGCCCGAAGAGGTGACAGTCCTTCAGCCTCAGGAGGTCACACACCTGCACCAGCAACTCGTGGCACAAAATCTTCACCTGCAAAAAAAAAAAAAACCCAAATCCAACACGTTGTCCCTATTGCACCTCCACTGTGCCCAGCTGAGCCGGGCAGGTGGCACCGAACCCCCCGATGGGTCCCCAAGGGTGACAAGCTGGGCTGTGGGGCTCATTTTTCCCACAGGGTCAATATTCCAATCCCCAAAAGCTGTGTCCACCCCTGGTCCCAGAGCTTGCAAACGCATCCCACGGGTGTGATGAAAACGGGGTGCTCAGGGGGTCCCCCCGTGCCGCCGCCTTACGTTGATGATGATGTTGAGGGAGTCATCGTTGGGGAGGAAGATGCAAACGCTGCGGCGGTCCTGCATGACTCTGTTGTTGTGGAAAGGCAGTTTGTTCATCGTGGTCCGGGCTGGGGGCTCGGCGTGGGCGGGGGGCACCTCACCGGCGGGTCGCGGCGGCCTCGGTCCCCATGGCTGCGAGAGAGAGGGGGGCTCAGCCCCATGCACAGCACCCCCGGCTTCCCGCATCCCACTGCGAGCATCCTTCCCACCCATCACCACATCCCCCAGAAGCTGGGTGGGGGGGTCACAGGGGACACCCCAAAACCCCATGAGCGCACCCCATCACGGCCACCCCGCATCCCAGCACTGGCGTCGTGGTTCCGGCAGCGCAGGCTGGCGGCTGAGCCCCAAAATCCTGACCCAGCAGTTTTGTTTTTTTTTTTTTCTCGGATTTAGAAAAATCTCAGGAAAGGCTTTCGTGGCATAATTGTATAAAAAAAAATAAATAAAGTCTGTGTGCTGGGAAAAAAACGGGAGGTTTTGCTGGCGGTGGTGGAAAGCAATGGGCCGGTGCAGGAGGGGACCCCCCCCAAGCCTTCCAGCATCATCGGGGGGTTTATTTAAATTTACGGGGATTAAATAAAACCAAGCCAAGCGCTAAGGGTGTCCTGCAGATGGGAATCACCACCTCTTGCTATTTCCCAGTGTTCCCCACAATCCATACTGGGGCCAAGCAGGGAAATCCATCCTACAAACAACCCCAAGAAATTCTGATTTTCAAAAGCAAATATTCCTTCAGCACTTTTTACCCCACCAACCATCCCCTGGGCCACAAATGTAGGTTTTACACAACGAGCGAGGATCTCGAACCTAGTTCACCCTTTTTCTAACCCAGAGATTTATGCTGGCACCGAGGACAGGATAGTGGCTCCCTCTTCACCAAATATTTGCTTTGGTCTAAAGGAAAATGCCTTTGGCTTCCAAAACAGTTTAACTTGCATATTTGTACAGCAAGGGGGGGGGAAAGCACCGAGTTGACTTTGTGTGAGGTAGTTACTGGGGTTTTGCAGGAGTTGGGAAATCCGGAGGTGATGGACTCTCAGCATGCTGCTGGGGTTTGCAGCACCGAGGCCCCGCGCAGCTGTGCGGTGTGGCTGTGCATTGCAGCCGTGCAGCGTGGCTGTGCATTGCAGCCATGTATCGTGGGCGTGCATTGCAGCCATGTATCTTGGGCATGCATTGCAGCCGTGTATCGTGGCTGTGCACTGCAGCCATGCATTGCAGCCGTGTATCGTGGCTGTGCATTGCAGCCATGCATTGCAGCCGTGTATCGTGGCTGTTCATTGCAGCCGTGCATTGCAGCCGTGTATCGTGGCTGTGCATTGCAGCCATGCATTGCAGCCGTGTATCGTGGCTGTTCATTGCAGCCGTGCATTGCAGCCGTGTATCGTGGCTGTGCATTGCAGCCATGCATTGCAGCCGTGTATCGTGGCTGTTCATTGCAGCCGTGCATTGCAGCCGTGTATCGTGGCTGTGCATTGCAGCCATGCATTGCAGCCGTGTATCGTGGCTGTTCATTGCAGCCGTGCATTGCAGCCGTGTATCGTGGCTGTGCATTGCAGCCATGCATTGCAGCCGTGTATCGTGGCTGTTCATTGCAGCCGTGCATTGCAGCCGTGTATCGTGGCTGTGCATTGCAGCCATGCATTGCAGCCGTGTATCATGGCCGTGCATTGCAGCTGTGCATTGCAGCCGTGTATCGTGGGCATGCATTGCAGCCGTGCATTGCAGCCATGTATCATGGCCGTGCATTGCAGCTGTGCATTGCAGCCGGGTATCGTGGCCGTGCATTGCAGCTGTGCATTGCAGCCGTGCAGTGTGGCCGTGCATTGCAGCCGTGCATCGCAGCCGTGTATCATGGCCGTGCATTGCAGCCGTGTACTGTGGCCATGCACTGCAGCTATCCATTGCAGCCGTGTATCGTGGCTGTGCATTACAGCTGTGCATTGCAGCCATGTATCGTGGCCGTGCATTGCAGCCCTGCATTGTGGCTGTGCATCATGGCCATGCATTGCATCCATGCATTGTGGCAGTGCACTGCAGCTGTGCACTGCATCCATGCATTGTGGCCACGCATCAGGGCCATGCATTGCATCTAGGCATTGCGGCCATGCATTGTGACAGTGCACTATGGTCACGTGCTGCGGCTGTGCGCGGCATCTGTGCATCACGGCCATGCATTGTAGCAGTGTGTTGTGGTCATGCATTGCATCTGCGCATTGTATGTGTGCATTGTGGCCATGCATTGCACCTGTGTCTTGCATTTGTGGATTGTGGCCATGGATTGCACCTATACATTGTATGTATGCATTGTATCTGTGCATTGTGGCCATGTCCTGCACCTGTGCATTGTAGCTGTGCATTGTGGCCATGCATTGTGGCTGTGCATTGCATCTGTGCATTTCGACTACACATTGCATCTGTGCATTGTGGACACGCATTGCATCTCTGCATTGTGGCCATATACTGCACCAGTGCCTTGCTCTTTGTGCCTTGCAGCCGTGCATCGTGGCCGTGCATTGCATCTACACATTGCATCCACGCATCATGGCCATGCATAGCACCTGTGCATTGCAGCCATGCATTGCAGCTGTGCATCACACCTGTGCATTG
>VZTO01004846.1:0-20320 GCA_013400615.1 Syrrhaptes paradoxus
GTGATTCTGTGAAATGTTAAATCCAACCCAAGGGAAAGCTGTGTTCAACTTCATCCAGGCAAATAACAAGTGTCATAGACAACAAATAGAGAACAAAGACTGTTCCTGCCCCCAGGTCTTAGAATCAAAGAACGTATTCCCAAACACATCTTTGCAAAACGACTTAAGCATTCCCACCCCCTACCCACACTACCCCCTCAGCTGTGCCAACAGAACTGTTTGTAGCAATGCCTAGCGAACACATTCAGGGAATCAGATCTGAGTTAAACCAGAACAGGGACCTGATCTGAGTTAAAACTACCTTTCTTTCTTCCACACACCCCTCCGTTTTGCAAAGGGTATACTTTTAACATTATCAATTCACAGATTCAGTTCATTACCTAGTACAGCTGAGGTACAACGCAGGAACTGCCTTCAGATGCTGCCTGAAAACTTTTTAGCCTGATTTGCAGCATGGGCAAGAAAGAAATACTGACAAAGCAAAAGAAGGACTCAGTAAATGATCACTGTGATAAGCAACAATTTATTCTTCTAAATTTCAGCCTCTGATAGTCCAAAATACAAACTTTTAAAATAAAGTGTCAAGAAACCTCCACTAATTTTTGACTTACTGACTAGCATGTATCAAACATGAGTTTGCATTTATAATGGCTTTGTTGATTTCAATGACTGTTCGCTATGGAATAATTCTCCTTGGCTTGGAAGTGGGCAGCTACATTAACACAGTCTTGCAGCTTGGGAGTCATCAACATACAGATACACAATTTCTGACGGTGGTGCCTGTTTTTATTTAAATCTAGACCACTTACTTAACATCTTCTTTCTTGATATGGGTTTATAGTACACATGGTCTCCAAGAGGAATTACATGTTCATTTGTTAGAAAAAAAGCTGCACGTTTTCAAGGTTGCTCGGTTAAATTCTAGTGCTTAAGAAAGAAAAAAGCAAAGAATGAATATGGTTTATCACCTTCCTCAGTTAAACAAGGAGACTACGATTTGCATGTATTATATGCTAACGGTGCTATTCATAAATGTGTTATTCACACAAACATGCATTCTGAGGTTTTGTGAAGCTGGCTTGCAGAACTTTAAAATAAACTATAACCACTATGTTATCTGTTGGGCTTGGTCTTCAAGACCACTGAGTGTGTACATATGACACTGACAATGTGATCAATGAGAACTGCCTTGTCCATCTTCTCAGACAAGCAGATATTTCTGTAAAAACCAAGACAGTTTTGAGTACAGAGCTATACAATGGCTGCAAAGTACAACTGAGCTACTAACTCCCAGCAGGCAGCTGAAATAAAAGAAGAATGACGTCCACTATGTCTGTTTCTAAGCCAAAATATACTTCAGTTAAGGGATGAAAAGAAACAGGAGAACCAATTTTTTCTGTGTCCCATCAGGAGATTTCATCACACACGCTGCATAAAGCTGACGTGGTGACAAAAGCTCAGTAGGCGAGCAAAGTATGTACATTGCAGCTGAAATGTCCAGAGAATTCAAAACAAATATCTTAAAAGACTTAATTGCAAATGGAAAATAGCAACTTTATGAAGTTTATAATCCAGACAAATCCAGACTAGCTGTCTTGGGAAATAGTTCTCAATTTCCAAAGCTATCTTCCTATTAAATTTTGTATTTCTTATCTACATCTTGGAGATGCCTAGGGGTACTTAAGAATAATCAAGAATATTTTCCATACTGTCAAAAGCACTTTTCAGTATGTTCTTCTCAAAAAAATATTTAGCTTCAACCTTGACCTGATATTGGCAGTAAACAATAAAACTTCCTTAAAGACAACTGATAGCAAACTACGAAAAAAAATGCAAAATCTTGAACAACATAATAGGATGGGTCTGACTTTAAATGCACAAGCAACAAGAAACAAACACTAACATTCAGAATCACTGGTCCTTCAGGTATGGACTTGTTTCCACTGAACACCAGAACTGGCTAATTTGCAGTCCAGCTGACAGCATGTACAGCTCATTCTTATTTTAATCTCTCTTTCTAGACATATGATAAAGAAAATTTTCTTTCATTTGCCTGCCTGTGAAAAAACTTCATTTGCTGACAGAAGAGTTTCCTAAATTTACCACTGTACTAAATACACTGGATCCAGCTAATTCTACAGTTGCTAAGATACTACTTTTTTCAAATAATTATTAAATATCAATACTTCCAAGACTCAAATGTCTATATAGCAGGCTTAGCACAGACTGGTCCCCTTCAATTTCTGCTGGGCAATAGGAAGCTGGGAGAATACAGAAATTACAGTAACTGTCAAGCATAAACACCTACATGGTTCATCTTTCCTTTCTGGATATCCACTCAACAGAATTTTAACTGCTGTACCAGAAGAGTTCCCATCAAACTGGAAATCGACACCCTCCAGGAGAGTGCAACAAGAATAAAAGCGGTTGCATGAAGACTGCACTACCCCACAGAGAGGGACACCATTCTCACCAGCAGACTGCTTAGGAAACTGGTAGAGGGGCTTTCACCACAGTCCATTCAAGTACAAGATGACTCATGCTGTGGATCCATGATCTGGTGAAGCCCACATGATACACCACTTTCAGCCCTTCTCCTTTTTCCAGCTTCACCATGCCCAACCACAGTCCCACATCCCTTCTCCTGACAGTACTCGTGCCAACGAGTGAGCTGATGCAAGAAGAAAGGAGCATATATAAAAATATCTCTAGTTCTGCATCAGCTTCCTTATCTGGACCACTGTGCAGTCAGATGATCTCTCATAGGGCCAGGAGGGATGGGGCAGGAAGACGAGAGTAGTGCTGCCCCTTCCAGCAGTGGAAGTGCAATGTGAACTGGATGTGAAACTGCACCTGCAGCACTCTGTTACACAGTGTGGGTCTGTGGCTGGAGGGAAATGTCTGGTGGGTCCCAGTCTAATTCCTAGAAGCAGTCAGCCGTAAAACAAAAATCACTATCAAAACTGCCGCTAATAAGTATCTGATGGTGAGCTGAGCAGAAGGCAAGGATTATACAAAATTGAATGCTGTATCTTTTCACCTTCCAATAAGACTCAGTCACATTACAAGAACAGTGTGAGGAATACTGTGAGTAGTTAAACATTAAGTTATCAAAGTCCTCACTACAGAGTCTTCCTCTCAGAAATAAAAATGTGTGTGTATACACACATACATAACACACATTCTAGCCATAGCACTTAAAACAATGAACAACATCCATGAAAAATAACCATTTTAAACCCACTAAATTGTACTTCAGAAATTCCACTCAGTGCAAATCTGTGAAACAGGCCAAGTACATATAGGTATGACAACACTTATAAAAAGGAGAAAAACGCCTCTTCTAAGGCACACACACAAAAAAATGCATAGGACTGCATTAAATTTCACAAGCAGATGTTTTCATGCCCACTGTTTAGCAATTTGTTTCAATAAGAGAGTGGACAAAAATTAAAAAGATACCCATTCATTCTCTGTATGTATGCTTTACTTCAACGAATTCCAGGAATTTATCGAAAAACTAAAAATCTCCTCAGTCACCAAAGTAGATTGTTCTCCAAAGGAACAGTGGGTCAAATTCTAAGTACCAGCAATAGAGTTGCATTCAGAACTTTTTCGATAGAGCCTGAAACGGACAAAACCTCCAAAGTCAGTGCTGAGTCTTCAGGGGGAAAAAAAAATAAAGTTGTGAACTTAAAAGAAAAAAGACCAACAGATAAATCCCCACTGAGTAATTATAAGGAGAAGCTCTCCCAAACATTAGCTAACTAGTACATAAAAGGTAACTCAGTAAAAACCATGGTCAAGTCAACCAGCACATTAACATATAGTCATAATTGGCTACAATCAGTGAAAAAGCCATCTGAAGAAAACTGACAAAATTCAGGCACTGGTGAGAAATCTCCAATAATTAAAAGGTATTTCAGCAAGGCAGACAGCACTCTAAGCACTATGCTTCTGAAATGATGATGCCCTTGTCTGCCTCCAGCTGCTTAGTACTGTTGGCCTGCTGGAAGTTTTAATCTCATTCCTACGTCCACCAGCATCTGCTAACTATTTCAGACAAAAAGAGTCAGGTCAGCTTAAAGACTATAAATATTACATCTGTCCTAACCCACCATGTTTTGACTAAGGTGGGCTGGCAAGTGCTCAGACTTAATACCAAGGGTGGCACATCAGACCTCCAGCCGACAGGCAGGCAGTGACTGCAACAACGGGTACAGCCATCACCCAGGGCTGCTGTCTAAGAGCTACCCTATAAGAATCAGTACGCTTGCGAGCAAAGAATTATGTCTTTTTTTTTTTTTTTTGAAAGAAAGTGAAATAATATCTGAAACACTCAGAACACCAGATTTGTTCAATTCCAAACCCAGAGGAGCATAAGAAGACATGCTTCCTGTATTTTACATTGGTATCACTCTGATGCACTCTAAGCTGTTAACTATCTCCAATTGCCAAGATTTTAGTTTTCTCTACACAAGAGCATTTCTACCTTTTCCTACATAATTACAAAATACCTAATTTTAATATCCTGCAGGCATTCTCTAACCAATATGCTACCATCAGGCAGCTTCACATGGCACAACATGCGGCCACCCTCTTTCACCCACAGTCTCATTAACAATTTGAAGAAAATATTAGTGATTACTAAAAGGACCCCATCTTTTGCTGTACTAGTGGAACTTATGCTTCTTTGCAGGCAAATAATGTCACCAGCCTACTCTTCAGTGTGTCACCAAATCACTGTGCAGTTAAGACCAAAGATATCCGGTTAGTTTTGTAATTGCTGTTGATTTTATAATACCTCTTCTGACAATGATAATATGTCCTGACCAAGGTCTATTACCTGCTTATTCAAACTTACTGCCTTAGGTAAAGACTTCATGCAGAAATAGTGTAAAGTGGATGCTACATTTTGTTAAGCAGCCTTACATGAGACTGAGCAGCTCGGCTTATGTAACACCACAGTTACAAGTTAACTATACGGAAGGAAAGTGGTACATTCTCTCCCAAAAGCTTCAGTATTCAGCTCTGAAATAAAAAAGAAGCCAACATTCTTTAAAAAGCAAAGTGCGTGGTTTTTTGACAGGAACTATAAACACGCAACATCTGACATTTTAGAATACCCAATTTTGAGCTATCTCATTGCCAAACCAAAACCAAGTAACAGTAATAATTTAAACTGAAAAATTACCTCCCTGCATTCACGTCTGGATAACCCAGAAATAACCAATATTTTATGAAGCTTGCTAAGAGAAACTTCCCTCCAAAAATAAGTTTTTCAGTCACATATAACTAGGAAAGCAAAACTCCAAGTGAAAATAACCACTCAAGACCAGCTATATTATTCAAGTTAGGAGAATATACGCTCATGCAGTAACTTTTTTGCTATTATGGCTGTACAGAAAACTTGCATCAGTTAACAGCGAAAACTGCCAAGACTTGTTTTGTGAAAGCGGCTGACAGCACCGAAAAGCTGCAGCAATGACTGACTGTGAGCATGCATTTTGGGGAAAAAAGCGCCTCAAATTACTTAGAACGTTATAAATTATTATTGTTATCCTCTATTTCTGTTTCTTTTCCCACTCTAAACAAAAATAAATCACTTCAGAAAGTGCAAACACGTGGAAAAGCTGCAGGCGGAGGTGACCGGAAGGGCCTGGGAGAGGACCTGTCACCCGGGGCGAAGGTGACACTGTGGCCGGCTGTGTGTGTGTCCCCTTCAACAACACGGGAGTTGTCACGACAGCCGCCACCCACCTACTTTTAAACCCGCTCCCGGCCCCCACCCCAGCCCCACCGCTTCCTCAGGCCTGTCACCACTGACAGGGCCCAGCACCTTCTCCCAGTGCAGTGCTGCAAGGGGAGGCCGGGCCCCGCCGGCGCCCCCACCCGCGCCGCTGGCGGGGCGAAGGCCGGTCACTCCCTCCCTCCTCCGGGCCCGCCGCCGCTGCCCCCCACGCCCCTCATCCCGGCGGCGGGTGGACTGGCGGGGACCGGGGCTGGGCCGCAGCACGTACCTGGCGCCCGTAGCCGGCGGGGCGGGCGTAGCGCCGTCACGGAGGAACGCGCGGCCGCCCCAGTTCCTGGCGCCGCCCGCCCCCCACTCCCTCCCCGGCTCCACTTCCGGGATCCGCGTGGAGTGACGTCAGCGCCCGGGTCGGGGCGGGGAACCCGGAAGTGGAGCGGGAAAGGCGGCAGGGTCGGCTGAGGACTTGTCATCAGCCCTGCCCACCTCCCGCCCCCCGCCCCGTTCACTTGTCCCAGTCCCACGTCTTCCTCCGGCCTCGGCCACCGGTGGGCGGGAGAGGCGAAGCGGAGTTCGTCAGGGCGCTCCCCGGGGGCTGTAGCCTCCCCAGGGAGGTGGGTTTTGAGGACCCCAGTCGAGGTCTCGTCAGGGCCCTGCTCGCCCCGCTGAGCATTCTTCCCATCTGTTTCACTCCGGTGAGACCGCCCCGTGCAGTGCTGCACCCAGCTCTGGGGTCCTCAGCACAGGACAGACACGGAGCTGTTGGAGCGAGTCCTGTGCAGGTGGTGAGGGTGAGGCAGTGACACGGTTGACAAGAGGAGATGTGGATGCCCCATCCCTGGAGGTGTTCAAGGCCAGGCTGGATGAGGCTTTGAGCAACCTGGGCTAGTGGGAGGTGTCCCTGCCCATGGCAGGGGGTTGGTACCAGATAGTCCTTAAGGCCCTTTCCAACACAAACCATTGTATGATTCTGTGATTCTATGACTGTCTTGAATTGGCCTGTGCTAAAGAAACCACCGACTGCAAGGAGCAGTCCCAGCCCTTGGTGCCGGCCTGGCAAGATGAAGTGCATTGAGTTTCATTTCAGGGGTGAATTATCTTACTCCCTTGAAAAGCTTTCCAGATTTGGTCAAATGACTGTCTGCTCAAAACCTGTGTTACGCAGCTGGTCGGAGGAAGTTTCCACCTCTCATGGCTCTGTCTGCACAGGAAGGTTGTGAGCTGTTCCTGTCCCAAGGACAATTGAGATAGGCAGCATACCATGCATGCAGTTGAGCTGTGCCACCCCCTGTTAGCTCCCTGTCATGACTGATGGCCAAACCTAGTGAACTAGAGCCACGGAGAGGTCTGTGTTGGAGAAGATAAAACATTTCTCATCCAAGTTTCTGCCAGCTGCTCTCTCTGTTATGACCAAAAGGAGGAAGGTTTTATGTTTTGCTCTCAGTGGCTTTCTGCAATACCCAAGGAAGGAATAAGTGAAATATTTTTCTTCTTCAATGCAGAAGATATTATATCTTAGAGAACTTGTCTTTTTACATCTATTTATATTTTACAAATTATGTTTGGTATTTTGAGTTGAGCCACTTGTATTGAGATGTATTTTTCCATGTATTTCCTGTGTTAGAAAAAAGTGGTGCTTAAATGTCTGTCCTTTAATGAGACATTTGGGATGCCATATGTCAGTGCTCTGGTTGAGGTCTAGCTCATCAGCTCTGACAGTTACCTGTGGCAGAACCAAAGAACTCAGGCTTGGGGAGGGTATCAAGGGAATCATGTAATGGAAATTTTTTGGTAACTGGATTGATTTAATAAACCCTACCCTCTCACTCAAAGATCATGCCCTCTTTCTTCACAGGTAGTGCTGTGTTGCTAAGTGAAGCTGGTCAGGATCAGTAGTCAGTATTTTTTTGTTGGACTACTTTTAATTTGGATCCGTTAATTTTTAATTTTTAATTTTGATCCGTTTCTTAATCTGGTTCACCATCATTCTCCATCTCCTACAGTCTGAATGAAAAAAAAAAAAAANTCACGACAGCCGCCACCCACCTACTTTTAAACCCGCTCCCGGCCCCCACCCCAGCCCCACCGCTTCCTCAGGCCTGTCACCACTGACAGGGCCCAGCACCTTCTCCCAGTGCAGTGCTGCAAGGGGAGGCCGGGCCCCGCCGGCGCCCCCACCCGCGCCGCTGGCGGGGCGAAGGCCGGTCACTCCCTCCCTCCTCCGGGCCCGCCGCCGCTGCCCCCCACGCCCCTCATCCCGGCGGCGGGTGGACTGGCGGGGACCGGGGCTGGGCCGCAGCACGTACCTGGCGCCCGTAGCCGGCGGGGCGGGCGTAGCGCCGTCACGGAGGAACGCGCGGCCGCCCCAGTTCCTGGCGCCGCCCGCCCCCCACTCCCTCCCCGGCTCCACTTCCGGGATCCGCGTGGAGTGACGTCAGCGCCCGGGTCGGGGCGGGGAACCCGGAAGTGGAGCGGGAAAGGCGGCAGGGTCGGCTGAGGACTTGTCATCAGCCCTGCCCACCTCCCGCCCCCCGCCCCGTTCACTTGTCCCAGTCCCACGTCTTCCTCCGGCCTCGGCCACCGGTGGGCGGGAGAGGCGAAGCGGAGTTCGTCAGGGCGCTCCCCGGGGGCTGTAGCCTCCCCAGGGAGGTGGGTTTTGAGGACCCCAGTCGAGGTCTCGTCAGGGCCCTGCTCGCCCCGCTGAGCATTCTTCCCATCTGTTTCACTCCGGTGAGACCGCCCCGTGCAGTGCTGCACCCAGCTCTGGGGTCCTCAGCACAGGACAGACACGGAGCTGTTGGAGCGAGTCCTGTGCAGGTGGTGAGGGTGAGGCAGTGACCCGGTTGCCCAGAGGAGCTGTGGATGCCCCATCCCTGGAGGTGTTCAAGGCCAGGCTGGATGAGGCTTTGAGCAACCTGAGCTAGTGGGAGGTGTCCCTGCCCATGGCAGGGGGTTGGTACCAGATAGTCCTTAAGGCCCTTTCCAACACAAACCATTGTATGATTCTGTGATTCTATGACTGTCTTGAATTGGCCTGTGCTAAAGAAACCACCGACTGCAAGGAGCAGTCCCAGCCCTTGGTGCTGGCCTGGCAAGATGAAGTGCATTGAGTTTCATTTCAGGGGTGAATTATCTTACTCCCTTGAAAAGCTTTCCAGATTTGGTCAAATGACTGTCTGCTCAAAACCTGTGTTACGCAGCTGGTCGGAGGAAGTTTCCACCTCTCATGGCTCTGTCTGCACAGGAAGGTTGTGAGCTGTTCCTGTCCCAAGGACAATTGAGATAGGCAGCATACCATGCATGCAGTTGAGCTGTGCCACCCCCTGTTAGCTCCCTGTCATGACTGATGGCCAAACCTAGTGAACTAGAGCCACGGAGAGGTCTGTGTTGGAGAAGATAAAACATTTCTCATCCAAGTTTCTGCCAGCTGCTCTCTCTGTTATGACCAAAAGGAGGAAGGTTTTATGTTTTGCTCTCAGTGGCTTTCTGCAATACCCAAGGAAGGAATAAGTGAAATATTTTTCTTCTTCAATGCAGAAGATATTATATCTTAGAGAACTTGTCTTTTTACATCTATTTATATTTTACAAATTATGTTTGGTATTTTGAGTTGAGCCACTTGTATTGAGATGTATTTTTCCATGTATTTCCTGTGTTAGAAAAAAGTGGTGCTTAAATGTCTGTCCTTTAATGAGACATTTGGGATGCCATATGTCAGTGCTCTGGTTGAGGTCTAGCTCATCAGCTCTGACAGTTACCTGTGGCAGAACCAAAGAACTCAGGCTTGGGGAGGGTATCAAGGGAATCATGTAATGGAAATTTTTTGGTAACTGGATTGATTTAATAAACCCTACCCTCTCACTCAAAGATCATGCCCTCTTTCTTCACAGGTAGTGCTGTGTTGCTAAGTGAAGCTGGTCAGGATCAGTAGTCAGTATTTTTTTGTTGGACTACTTTTAATTTGGATCCGTTAATTTTTAATTTTTAATTTTGATCCGTTTCTTAATCTGGTTCACCATCATTCTCCATCTCCTACCGTCTGAATGAAAAAAAAAAAAAAACAACCAAACAAACCCAAAATCCAAACAACAACAAAAAAAAATGAATCAGTAGAACGCAGGCATCAGTTTCAGGGGCAGCTGGCATGAGCAGAGCAGGTAAAAAAAGTTCCTGTCTGTGATCTTCATACAGCCCTTTATAATTGCAGACCCAGGAAGGATTTAAGGAGTAGAAGTTTATCAAAATAAGGGGTGGTGTGAGGGGGATAGTGGTTTTGGAGATGTTTGACCAGCAAAGAACTATTGACCATAAGTTTGAAGCTCTTTATATTGCAGAGAGCAGGTTGAAAGGGGAGGTCTCCAAGTCTCATTGGGGGACTGACTCCAAAATTCCAAATATCAACAGAGGAAACAGAGGTAGCATGTGGTAAACAGTAATTTGCTGGAAGCTGGGCTTTTAGCTCCTGTTGGTATGTAGCAGTGTGGAGTTCTGGTGTCTTTATAGACTTCTGTGATCTACAGTAATACCAGTAGTAGGCTAGTACTAGCAAAAATACTAATCTGCAATTTACTGTT
Organism: Syrrhaptes paradoxus; assembly: GCA_013400615.1. Classification (NCBI taxonomy): domain Eukaryota; kingdom Metazoa; phylum Chordata; class Aves; order Pterocliformes; family Pteroclidae; genus Syrrhaptes; species Syrrhaptes paradoxus. The sequence continues at coordinate 10,324 of VZTO01004846.1, forward strand.
GTACCTAAACAAATGGAGTGTTTTGTTTTCCAAAATCTGTGTCTGTTTTCTTCTTCAGTCTTCTATCCCTCCTAATGAAGTGCTCATAGATACATTGAAATGGATGGAAGCTGTGATTTGCCTACATGTCAGATAAGTTAAAAGTCAGGTCTGCATTACTTTCAATTGAGCATCCAAGATTATTAAAACTGCTTTGCCTTAATTTCAGTTTCCAATTTAAGCAAAAATGTCACTTACTTTTGTGAATTTCAGTGAAGGTAAGTTAAAGTTTGAAACACTCAGATGCAGTAGAAATGAGCTCCATAAAATATTTTCAAAACCTAGGAGTTTACTCATGTCTGGTAAATGGAGCTGCATCTCAAAGAACATAGAGAAAAGGCATTGAACTGTTGGTTATTACATTGGCACTATTTATACTGTGTGCTGTATGAAACAACAGTCTGCTGTAAAAAGGGTAAATGATCATGTAATTAAAACTGTCCTGGGCTGCATGTTGTTAATGGCTGCCAATGTGTTTTGAGTCTGTAAGGAGGTTACAGACCTAGTTAAAGCTCAAAGGTAGATTCAGCATTTGTTATGTTGTCCTTAAAATCTAGATGGCCTTGATGACTGTAAAGGAAGTGTGGGGAAAATGAAGAGGTTAAAACTGCATAGAAAATACATCCTTCATGTATAATTCTTTCCAACTAAACTGGATTGCACGAACTCATACCCAGCTGGGATGACTGCCCTTAGACTGTCTGATAACTCAATACTATGCAGATTTTTACATACTTGTGAACATAAATATGAATAGAAAGTGTTGTAAGTTGCAGAGTGGTGTTACCCAGAGCAGATCATGTCATTCCAGTAGGACTGCAATCTCTTGTGCAGGAGTAAGTCAACACCTTGATGTATCTAAACTGAAGTAAAGTAACTGATTCCCCATGGGGAATATTACTGAAGATGTGGATGATGATAATTCAGACCAGAAGTATCTGGTAAGGTGGATGTGGAGTGGTTGAGGAGGAGACTGCAAAAGCCTAAGCTGAAAGGCAGTTATCCAGTTAGAGATACACAAGGAGGAATGCTCCTTGGGGACTGTGATCAGTTTTTGGATATTATATGTGCAATCTAGTCATTAATGAGGCAGAGATAAGAATTTGATGTGCGCACATGAAATTTGCAGGTGACACGAAGCTGAAAGTTGTAATGAGTAATTATCATCTTGACTAAAGAGCGAGAGAAATGGGATGAAATTTAACAGCGTAAAGTTAAAAGTCAGGTACTGAAGGAACAGAAAACTCTGGTATGAACTCATCAGTTAGGGTTAAGGAGGAAGAAAGAAACATTAAGATTTCTTGAAAGCCTTGCAAGACCTGATTTTCTGTGTCTTGCCACAATGGCTAAGCCATTCACGGTTCTGCAGTAGAGGAGCATTTCTTTTTTTCTCTAGGATGAGCTAGACATCAACAATGTGTTTGCCTGGACTTTATCCCTAAAGGAGTCCTTCCTGTTCCCATCCCAAAATATAAATAATAAAATGAAAGGCCAAAGAATGTGTTTCTTTCCCATGAAACAATTAGGAAATTGCATTTGAAAGGGAATTCCAAAGAGAAAAATTGTCAACAGGTAGCTACGTGAAATAGCGGCAACACTGCACTGAAAACAGCACAGAGGGGGAAAAAAATCAAACTCAAGAAATAAGACCCAGAGACTTTCAAGAAAGCCACTGAAGTAGTAAGACCTTGGAAAGAAGGGTCCAGGGATGACCTGGGAACGTGAGATAAACAGGCTGGCCAACTGATGAAGGAGGTATCAACCTGGGCAAGTGGCTCTGGGAGCATCCGCCTGCAATATGGAGATGAGAAAAGTTGTTCTTGCTGAGGGCTGCAGTCTGCATGACAAAGCATGAAATTTTCAGTGCTGTCAGTATGAAAATACTATTTTTTTTTTAAATTGAGGCAAAAAAATGTGACTCAAAAGAGCTGTATCAAACGTGGGAGAAGTTATTTTAAGACTTCATCATCATATCTAAAGAGAAGCACACCAGGGGAACCAAATATTTGTAGTGTCTATGACAAGTGATCATGGTCTGAAGACAGCTTTTATTACAATAACACAAATACAGCTTTAACAAGGCTTATTTCAAATGGCTGAAAAAATGTCAAGTCTCATCAACTCAAAAAACTGAACAGAAAAGCTGAATGAAAATATTATGAATGAAACCATTTTGAACCCCGAAACACAAGCTTCTGCTGTTCAATACTGTAGCTTAGTGGAAACAGGGAAGAAGCTCTTAAGGTCATAAATATAAATGCTGCATAAACAGACAAAAAGAGGATTTGCTAACGGGTACCAAGGAAACAAGGAATTATTTGAAACTTAGGTGAGAAAAGAGTCAAATCTTAAGAGGGAAAAAGCTGTAAAATGCAGTATTTTTTGTTCCCATTCTCTGCAGTACATTCTTTATGGTGTGCTCTTTGTTATCCTAGATTTTATTTATTTCTATTGATTTTATTTCTATTTTTTGTCTTTTGAAAAGCTACCTGCAAATCTTCAACTGGGACAAAGACATTCATAAAGCAAGAGAAAAAAAGAAATTTGAAACAACAGAATGCGCCTTGTCTTTTTTTCAGTTTTTTTTATACCACCCACTCACAATTAAAACTTTGTCTCCTCCAGATGACACACAGAAGATGGGAAGGATTTTAGAAGCAGCTGATAGATTATTGTAGCAAGTAGGATGTCTGATTTTAATAGCTATCCTGCAATGCAACTTTCATAAGCAGTTGTTAAATCCTCCTGTGGTTCAGTGCTGGTAGAACACCACAGCCCTTCTTCAGAAGTACCTACATTTCTGCTTTCAGTGCCTGACAATGTGAAGTATTAATATGTTTAGTGCTAAATCAGGTTACTGCTGGTAAGGGCACGCTAATCCTCACAAAAGGAGTTTGTAACAGGAAAACCCAGAGACTGATCACTTTTATTTTACATGGGTTGGATTTACATTTCCAATAAATGCGAAGTGATCTATTTATACCACTTGAGCTTTGCACTAAATCCTAAAATTGGAGGATGCAATCCAGTTTAGGAATCTTTGCTGTAACAAAAAGATGCAAAGAGTATCAGGGTAGAGAAGAATCACATAAAAAAAAATGCATTGTACTTCTCACATTGCCTACTTTATGAAAATCACAAGATATTATTTATTTGCACAACAGAGGCCTCACTAAGCAACTTCAACCCAACTTTTGTCACACACAGACATGGAAAACATAACAATTTTTTAAAACCTAAAAATTCAACATTTTTTTTCCCAAAGTTGAAAAAAAAAAATAAAGCAAATCCATGTCATCTAGCAGTTGCATTTAAGAATAGCAACCTTTAGGATGTGTGATTCTTGGGAAAAGTTATACCGTGTCTTTTGGGACACAAAAATTGCTTCTGGGCTAAGCCCAAAAGAAAAGATAGCAGGAGAAAAAAAATCTTTTTAATTCCCTTTGTAGTTTAATTTCATTTATTCTTTTTTGTGTGACATTGATGGAATAGGTTTTTTGTGTACTGTGTATGGTGCATAAATAAAGAGAATGCATTTCATGAAAAATAAAAATATGTTAGCTTTCCTAACAATGATGATGTGTTAGCTTTTGAGAAGCACTTTTCACAAGAATTAAATCAGAAACTTTAAAAGAAAATGTGAAATGGAAACTCATGATAACCCGACATTGTTCTTGAGTGCTTTGCAAGGCTGAAAAACTTCTTTCTTTGGCTTGAGCAGTGAGGCCCTGAACCAAAGTTGACCTCTACATGAACCTCACAACGTAACAATATACCTGATATGTATGATGTTGATCACATATGTAATGTATTACCTTGTGAATATATGCCAATTTATAAAAGCTTTTGTTGTAACGCTTACAGAGCATTGCTGGTAACACCTGCTGTAAAGTAACAGTTGTGTAACAGCAGCCCCACTTGCCAAAAAGAGATAAACTTATCTCAAACCTTCAAACAGACCTCTACATGACAGAATGTAGCAAGGCAGTGATGGGCTTTGTTTAGAGATGCATAATCAAAGATAACCAGATACATTTACTTCTTCTTAACGTTTTCTCGGGTTCTGGCCAAGCACGGGAAAAAGTTAACAAGGAAAAAAACAAAAACTACACCAGATGTTTTTCACAGCTTAATATATAAAATTGTTTATGTAACTGTATAAAAGCGGGGACCGTTTGCAGGGAAATTTGGAAGCCTCCTCTATACAGTGGACACACTGTATAAAGATTTCCCAGTTGCCGGGAAGGATTCTCCAAATCCTTCACTGTAAATGGGCTCCCCAGCTTCTGCGGATCTGGATGATGGTAATACAGGGCAATTGGTGATGTATATTTATTAATCACTATTGCTAACTCTATGTAGTAATGATTAGATGCATTACTTTATTTTTGTGCTTGCTATAGTAGTTTGCTTGTTGTCTTGCTGCTTTACCTTATCTTGCTTTATTTTCTCTGTACTGTTTTCCTCATTACTTGTCACTTTGGACATAAGTAAAAATAAGTTTAATTTTTTTGGTGCCTGTGTCCTTTGTGCTATCCCCGTCAACTGGCAAAACAGCTTGGAAGTTTTCTTTAATTCAAAATTCTTATTTAGCTCGATGTTTCCACCCTTAATCAGTTTCTTATGTCTTATTCCTGGATAATTTATTTTGGTTCCCGCTATTGTGCCAAAAGTATGGTAAACAAATACTCTCAAATTTGTCTTCAGCAGTTTTGCTGAAACTAGAACATACTTAAATCTGTCGTGACATTCATTCTTATGCTTCATTATATGTTCTCGAGAGTTTTTACAGTCTGTCTTTGTTTTTCACTTAATGCTTTTGCATTTGTTGTAAAGGTTAAATATATATATTTCTATATAAATATATAATACATATTTCAAGTTACCACTCATGGTTCTTTGGTCCTGTATATAGATGTTAAAAAAAACCAAAACATACTGATATGAAAAGTTTTGGTGGAATGAAACAAAGATTGAAAGCAGTGCTATTGACAGAACTTTATGGTCTGTGTTCTAGTATTTACTCTGGAGATATATGGGTTTACGATGTGAACTTTGCAAAGTTATTTCACTGCTGTTACGCATGCAAACAATTTAATTGTGCTTTGAATTTTGAAATATTGGATCTCAGTATATGATTATATGATTTATTTTTGCAAGAACGCACTTAGCATATCTATAATTTTTCTGTTCCAAACTATCAATCCCTCAACTCCACAAATGATTTTTGAATAAATTATTGTTGTGTGTTAAGCAGAGGAGAGTTAATTTTTTTTTTTCTTTCTTCTTTCTCTTCATAAATAGTTAGCAAGAAGCTATGTTTTGGATTCCTGCTCACTAGAAAAACTGATAGGAAAAGAACGTTTATAGTTATTGCTAGGGTACTCTCAAGGACAAAAATACATTCAGCCTCTCTCCTCTCCACAGACAGAGTGGGGNGGTCTGGAGCCAGAAGAGAGATTCGAAACCGAAAGGCCTCGGAACAAAAAAGAGGGATCTTCCAGAAGGGTCCTCACCTATATACTGGGCATGACGTGTATGTTATGGAATAGATTATTGGCTCTTCTGAGTTTCAGTCTTAACGTAAGAGCAAATCCTAGGCTAGAAACTGGCTGTGCCTCTTCACTCGTCTGCCGACCTTGGCAGCAGCACAAATATCAGTTCTTATCAGCTCCCTGAGCTCAAATCCAAACACAGCCTCTTGCTAGCTATTATGAAGAAAGTTAACTCTGTCTCTGCTTAACCCAGGACAACTGGAACAGAAACGGTTGCTGTTTGAAGGGACCTAATCTGTCTGCTTCTAAAGAAAGTCATGTTCTGAAGAAAGCACCTGTTTGACTGTCAATTTCCTGAAGTTAATACATACCTGCAGGTAGGATTCCTGCCAAGATTATTTCATGCCCAAAGCCACATCTGGTTTACTGTGGAAAGTAATCTGTTTGCTAGTCCATACGCCAGAACAAAAACCACCTGCCATGTCAACCTCTTCTTTCCTCAATGTTCTAGAGGGAAAGCATAATCTTAATCTACATGATAAAACCCATTTAAGACATGTTTGTTCTATAGCATAAAGGTACCAATAAAGAGTCCAGATCATAAAGAAACAACTCCTTAAAGGTGTCATTTCTGAAATATACAGAGGTGAAATTCCAAGTGGAAATGACTACTGCCATTTCTTAAATTATAACCTTGCAGGTGGTTGGTTTGAATTTTATATTTATTCAATTTCTGATTCTCTAAGACTCTGCATCAGGTTTGAGAAGGCATAGGCTTTTTTGATATGTAAATAGGTATTTGTAGGTTGTGAAAAAAGACATGCTGTGGATTTTTCAGTGTAAATTAAAGTTCAGAGAACTCAAAGGAATTAAACCTGGGGCAAAATACCTTAGTTTTAATAAAGACCATAAGTAACTCATAAACAACAATGCATACAAATAGCTCCCACTATCCCAGGTAACACAGGTAGCTTAGAACAATGGAAGAACATAGATATTGCAAAAACATTAGGAATGGAAGTGTTCAGACAACCCTAAACCTGAAATAATTACCCATATACAAACTACCCTGCTTTAAGTCTCTATGACAGTCTAGAAAATGAATTATCTACCCATGTATACCCTAGTGCCAGCAGCACCCACATTCTCAGTTATGATAAACATTATGCAGTAAGATTTTTAAGGGTGCCTGAAAGACAATATTGAGGTGGAAAACAAAATAGAGTCAAGATGACACATGAAGAGCTATGTGATACTATTTCTTTATGGAGACCCAATACCTGAAAGTTATTAGGCTTTTTACATAGAAAACCCAGATTATTGGACAAAAAAAATAAAGTAGTTACTTGTTAGGTAATTGCAAATATATCAAAGTTGCTTGTGTAGGCATATTTCTGTTCTCTAATTAATTAATCTAGGGACAAAACATATATGACCAAGTCATTAACAGTTATCTTATGGAACATTGGTAATCATTGCATTTGTAATCATTAATCAGTTGTTTTCTAATGACTGAGTGCTTGTTTTACAAGAGTAATTTTAATCAATGTGCTTATTTATTTATTATGAGAGATTAAAAGTGTTTGCTTTTTCTAAAAAGCTGTCCTGAAAAGACAAAGTTATGTGCAGTTGCAGCAAACCTCCACCATGATCAAAGTTTGAAACCTGACTGTTATTGTGGACACGGCATGCTCTTTGAACTAGAAGATCATAACTGTTTAATATGACCATAGATTCATAGTATCACAGAATGGTTTGGGTTGGAAGAGACCTTAAGGAACATCTAGTACCAAGCCCCTGCCATGGGCAGGGACACTTCCCACTAGCCCAGGTTGCTCAAAGCCTCATCCAGCCTCCAGGGGTGGGGCATCCACAGCTTCTCTGGGCAACCTGGGCCACAGCCTCTCCACCCTCAGAGAAGAACATTTCTTCCTAAGAAATCTTTATATAATTGTTTCACTTGCTGCAATAACTTGCTAGCTAACAGTCTATTCTTGAATGCTGTTGCTAGAGAGGAATCATCTGGTTCCTTCATTGTTTTACTGATGGGTATTACAAGGCCCTCAGGTATACCCCGCCTGCTCAAGACCTTGTAAAATCTAATTCCTCAGTCTTTTGACTATTGGCTTGGATGTTTTAATATTGTCTGTCACTAAAAATGATAGCACATATTTTTAAGGAGTTGCAGAAAATAGTTTTATCTGACTGTAGATAAGACCCAGCAGTATTTTGCAAAGACCTCCCAGCTGAGAGGGAAATGGAATATTTCATCAGATCAAGCTAATTCGAAGAAGCCAGCTTCATGCCTACTTTGCATCGCTGTGAGGATGTAGAGATGAATTAGAGAACATATTGTTTGCTGCCGTGCATATTTCCAGAACAAATAGCTTTGATGCCTGTGGTCTCTACAAAAGCCCTCTCCTGGCATGAAGCACGATCTATGGCAGAATGCTTGCCAGGACAACAGTTGCTAAAAGGCAGGGCTATGTCTTAATGCCTGTTTTTTCCCAAAAAATCATGCTCTCTCTCTCATTTCTGCAGTTTCATTACTATTAATGCTATCCCAGTTTTGCCTGGCCTCTAATTTTATTAATGGCCTTTCAGAAGTAGCAACGTCTTAAGATTTGGAGCACTCTGAATTGGATATTCCGTGCCATGATGTCTCCCATTTAAGCCTGTTTTGTAAAAAGGGCTAAACATACTAAAATATTAAATGAGAATTTGATATAAGTATTAATGATAATGCGAAGTTACCTAGTTTGTGCTATCTGATCCAATTCATTTCTATAAATATAATACTTTGCTTTTAACTTAACTTGGCTGAGCCATCAAGGACAGCTTTTGCCCATTTGGAAAGGTCTGTTGTACACAACAGACTTTAATCCTTATTTTTGACCTTTCCAGGAGCAGTTAACATGGTCAGGTTGCAGTGGTCATGCAACTGCAGTCAGCAAATGTGGCTCCTGCCGCCTTCATTTATTGAGGCTAACTGTAAACGTGAGACTTTTTTGGATCAAGTAGTGACAAAGAGCCAGGACATTAAAATATAAAAGCAAAACCTTGCAGATTTATGAACCCAACATTCTCCAAAATGAAATTAATATTAAGTCAATTTTACAATCAGCAGAACATTTAGAACTATTGTTTTATTAAGAAAAGCCAAAGAAAGCAGCAATCTTCTATACAAGTCCTCCTATTTTTACACGCCTTACAATGTAAAAATGATCAGCTCTTTCAAGTGTCTTTCATTTTTCTTCAATTAAGGGTTTAAGTTTAAAGTAAGCAGTCTTGATAAATTAATGGTATGTTATTTAGCAATCTTACTTATACAACTCTTATCATTACTGTAATTTTATTGAACAAATCTGAATGTTGCAAACATATCTGTTCAGCGTAAATGATGATGCCAAGATGACATTTATTTTATGCTCTGAAGGTCAGTTAATGGATCACTAAAATTCAAACAAACTTAGCCCTGCTCTTTCTAAGGATTGAGGGACAAGTTCAATTTCAAACATACATTAGCATGCATTCAGATACTGTAGAAGTCATATTGATATATATAGAGAGGGCTGGATAAGAAAAACATCCAAATAAAATATCCTGCAAAGGTTCAGCCTTTATTCAGTCTAGTTGTTCTGTCTTGTCAGCTCCACTGTAACTATACTGTTGCTAAGAAAGACAAAATTGTCCTAGTGCTACCCAGTGGGTTACTGCTGAACTAATTTGGCAGGGAAAGAAGTCTGGAAGGGGCATACAGAACTTTTTTTTTTTTTAAACACGTCTGTTTACAGATTATTCCAGAACCAAGTGTGTTGTGAATTTAAAGGATAATAACCAGTTTGGAATAACTCCCCATATAGACATTTCCATTTCAGAGTAAGTAAGTGTTTTTATTCTGGGTTAGTTTATTTCATTTGCAAAGTTTATCCTGTTCAAAATAAGTGTTTCACAGGAGAGCTTTTTCACATAGACAGAAATTCACTTTACATGACTATGCAAAAAATTAATTATGTACAATAGATTTTGATAAAATAGGAATGAATACTCTAAACTCCAGCTTCCACATGCACTAGCACATTATTAGTATGGCTTGGAGCACATGTGCCTCATTCATCAGAATACTGTACTTGCATCACAGGCGATCCCTGTAGCTATGTTTTAAGCCTAAAGACAACAAGTAATCTTTAAAGGTGAAATACAAAGCAAAGAAAAATAGGTTTTACACTTCATCACTTCTTTATGATCTGACAGGACTATATCAGTAGCAGAGGAAGAAGTCTGTTTTATTCTTTAAATAATATTTTTAGAATTTTTGAAGCACCGGTGCATCACAGCCCTTTTGTTGATGCAGTGTTCTAACAAGATTTTTGGAGATTTGTAAGACTCAGGGGTCCCCATTTTCATTTTAAATGCTCTGGTTCATTTTAAAGGTCTGGCTGAAGAGGTGAAGATTGAGGGCA